>WAAF01009201.1:29465-52962 GCA_013400475.1 Tricholaema leucomelas | reverse complement strand
GGTCAAGGTCCCGCTGCAGAGCCCTTCTGCCCTCCAGCCCAGCCACATCAGCCCCCAGCTTGGTGTCATCTGCAAACTTACTGATGACTGACTCGATGCCCTCATCCAGATCATCTATGAAGATGTTAAAGAGTATTTATTGTATTTGTGTCAGCCTGCATGCGAAAGAATAAATGAACATACATGTACCTCTTCAGTTTTGTGCCCTGAAAATCTGAAGACAAATATGAAAAGGTAACCACAAATTTGCAGAAAAGAAGGAATGCCTTCTGCCCGTGTCTTTAGCTATTCAGACAACATCGATGAATTTTCCACCTAGTCACCAGTGTAAAGTCAGTGATTCTAATGAAGATAACCACAAGATGGCAGCATGGATTAAGCTTAGGTGGACTCACTCTTCCCTTTCTGCTTAGACCTGAGCTACTTCCTTAGCGTTGTCTCTGTTAGAAAGTACATCGTATTAGGCAGACTGTTGTCTCTGGAGTGAACAGTGTAGTTGTGTTTTAGCCTGGAGAAGAGGAGGCTCAGGAGGGACCTCATTGCTGTCTACAACTACCTGAAGGGAGGTTGTAGCCAGGTGGGGGTTGGTCTCTTCTCCCAGACAACCAGCAACNTGGATGAGGCACTTAGTGCTATGTTCTGGTTGACTGGCTAGGGCTGGGTGCTAGGTTGGACTGGATGATCTTGCAGGTCTCTTCCAACCTGGTTGATTCTATTCTATTCTATTCTACAAGTTGAAAACACACACACACACATATATAATTCTAGATCTTTCCAACTAGTTGTTGTTTCTTAAAAGGTATGCTATTGTCTGTATCTTGCCTTTCCTCAGCAAGAATTTCTGCTTTCCAAATTTAATGACTAAATGTACTTAAACTGACCAGTGCTAGGGTTTTGGTTTGGTTTTTTGTTTGTGTGTTTGTTTGCTTGCTTGCTTGTTTGTTTGTTTTTTGGGGGGGAGTTGTTATTTGTTCTGGGGTTTTGTTTGTTTTTTCTTCCTCTGTAATTTAGATGATGGATTCTGCAAATATTTATATTGGTTGTTTGGTATGTAATCGCTATTGAATTTTTCTGTAGTATGGCCATGTGATTACATGGTAGGTAGAAAAATAGTTTTCCCCTAGATATTAAGTGAGGGAGTGGATGTGCATTTGGAGAAGGAAGGAGACCTTCTGTATCACTGCAGTTAAGGCCAGGTGCAATGATTCTCTGTTGCTGTACCGTGATTTAATCAATGAAATGCCAATTACCTGGCATTAACATCTGAACTACCTGGTGTCTGAGTTTCACATGAGTTAGAGAAGTAGCTTCAAAATGTTATTTAACAGAGACACACTGATACCTGAGGGACGTGTTGTAGTCTTAACTCCTTGCCTATAGTTTCTGGCTCATAATAATTGTAATTATCTTTCCTAACTATCCAAGTTTCGTGTTACTTACATTATGAATGGGATAAAAAAATTTCAAGATCATTGGGTTTTTTTGTTGCTAGGTTGTACATATTGGTGATTTCTAGACTTTCTAACTCTTTAACACTACACTTGACATTTTTTTTTGGTGAAAAGAGTTAATTTTTACAACTGTACTATCTAGCAGCAGTTGTTGAAGGAAAAGATATTATTTATCATCTGCTGAACATCTTTATTAATGACCATGATGAGGAGGTTGAATGTACCCTCAGTAAGTTTGCAGATGACACCAAGCTGGGTGGGAGTGCCAATCTGCAGAGGGATCTGGACAGGCTGGATTGAGGGGCTGAGGTCAACTCTATGATGTTCAAGTGCCAGATCTTTTGCTTTGGTCATGAAAACCCCATGCAGTGCTACATGCTTGGGGAAAAGTGCAGTGTGCCCAGGTGGCCAAGAGAGCCAGTGGCATCCTGGCCTGCATCAGGAATGGTGTGGCCAGCAGGAGCAGGGAGGTCATTCTGCCCCTGTACTCTGCACTGGTTAGACCACACCTTGAGTACTGTGTCCAGTTCTGGGCCCCCCAGTTTAAGAGGGACATTGAGATGCTTGAACGTGTCCAGAGAAGGGCAACGAGGCTGGTGAGAGGCCTCGAGCACAGCCCTACGAGGAGAGGCTGAGGGAGCTGGGATTGTTTAGCCTGGAGAAGAGGAGGCTCAGGGGAGACCTTATTGCTGTCTACAACTACCTGAGGGGTGGTTGTAGCCAGGAGGAGGTTGCTCTCTTCTCTCAGGCAGCCAGCACCAGAACAAGAGGACACAGCCTCAAGCTACGCCAGGGGAAATTTAGGCTTGAGGTGAGGAGAAAGTTCTTCACTGAGAGAGTCATTGGCTACTGGAATGGGCTGCCCAGGGAGGTGGTGGAGTCGCCGTCCCTGGGGCTGTTCAAGGCAGGATTGGACGTGGCACTTGGTGCCATGGTCTAGCCTTGAGCTCTGTGGTAACAGGTTGGACTTGATGATCTGTGAGGTCTCTTCCAACCTTGGTGATACTGTGAGACTGTAAAGTTGTTTGACAGAGAGGAATGTGAGGGTGATTTTCTACAGCTGACTGAATATGAGTCAGCAGCATCCTGGCTTGTATCAGGAATAATGTGGTCAGTAGGGCCAGGAAAGTGGTTGTACTCTGGTATTTGGCATTGAGAAACAGTGCTTAGTTTTGGGCCCCTCACTACAAGAAGAACACTGAAGTGCTGCACTGTGTCCAGAAAAGTGAAATGAGGCTGGTGAGGAGCGGCTGAGGGAGGTGGGGTTGTTCAGCCTGAAGAAGAAGAGGCTGAGGAGAGACCTTATTGCTCTCTAGAGCTACCTAGAAAGAGGTTAATCACTTTTTATGGCCAGTTAAGGTTGATCTAAGCCTGTGCTGTTACTAAAAGGGTAGATCTTGCATTTTTCTGGTTCCAGGTGCATGTTTACCCTTCTGTTGTATTACCAGTAGTGTTTCTGGAGCCATATGGTGAGCTGGATATATTGGTTTCGGTTGGGTATCCATTTAGTTCACTCATTCATCCAAGAGCCTTGGATCCTTGCATTTAACAGTGCTGTCAGTGGCTGTTCGTAATGGGCATATCCTCATAGGAATAGTTACTGGGTGCTTATATTTATCAGATTTTCTACAAATGAACTTAATTGCAAAGTATGCCAGATAGGTTTTTCCTCACCCACCCTGTTGGTTAAAACCAACAAACTATCTGTAAAGGTAATGGTGGATAGTTTAGTCCTAGGCACTTCTCTGACATTAGTGCTGCACTCACACTACTTTCTTTTCTCTGTAGAATCTTTTTTTTTCTTTCTGAAGCATGGTGCAGGAGATTCACTGAGTCTGTCTTTAGGTTTATTAATAGTAAAAATATGGCATAAAAATTCACAGGTATAAAAGCACTTAATTTAAAATGTCTTTATGATACTGATAAGAAAACTCTAATGCTTGAATCAAGTTTTCATCCCCTAAAATGCTCACTTTTTACTGCGAGCATAACACTGTTTTTTGTTTACTTTTGTTTTTTAGCTTGGGGAAATAGTAGCCAGAGTTTGAACTGTGTGTTAGCATTGTCTGCTGTGTTCAGCTGCTGGGTCTGGGAGCCTGACAGAGGCGAGGCTGTTGGAACTCCTTCTCTCCAGGTCAGCCAGTAGCAAGATTAAGCATATATCTCAACTTTTATTCACTACTGAAAAGACTACAACACGTCTTGACCCACATAGTGTAAATAGGGATATCTGGAAATAAAGACTTGCTAAACAAGCAGAAAATCTTTCTCTGACTTTAACTTTCAACTTCTGAAATGCATTGGGCCCTAACACAGAAATGAGCATCAGAGACTGGTATCCTATGAGATCTGACTGAAGGCACCAAAATTTGGAGCTGAGTTATGTTTGCATGTGTGTAGATGTACTCAAGATGTTGAAGTCTTTCAGAAATAACGTGTTGCAGATCAGCCAGTTAGGCTCACTGAAGATGAGATTCTACCTCCAGGCAAACCAAGCTTTTTCTTTTGTTCTTAAAATCTTTAAGAAATTTGGTTTCACAGGAAAAGAAAAATCCACCTGAAGTTCTTCATAAAGTGTTATTTCTAGTCCAAATTTTGGGCCATAAATTACTGTTTAGTTAGTATAACAGAGGAAAAAAAGTCTGAGTTTTTAGGGTGTAAACAAATAGCTGAGGGGAACATGCTGGTGAGCAGGCTTGGTATTTGGTTTTACCCTATCATATAATGGACTTCTAAGCTCATCTGTTGTTATGCAGTTTTGAAACACAGCTTCAAAAATGCTGAAGGCAGTACATGAAGCCTTCAGGAGACTTTATTAGAGCCTAAGGAATACCAATCTTCAAAAAAACTTGAGAACCCAACTGTGACAAATGCTAAGCTGTGCTTTTTAGAAGTGAGTATTTCAGCTGCATACATGCTTGTGTAGTCCAGAATTACTACAAACTCTCCGGTAAAAAAAAATACAGAATGACTCTGTGTCAGTGCTTTCAGAAGCCAAATGAGATGACAGACTCTATTTGTAGCAATTCCATAATCTGTGGGATATAATATTGCAGAAAATAGTACAACACACTATGCTGCAAAGGCTGCATGTAGTTTTGAGTGACATATTTCTGCTTGTGCATAGGGAGAACAACTAGAGCTATGTTTCGTGGAGCTTGCTTGAAAGAGAGTGAATATGTGGTAACCTGGGCAACCAGACTTGCTGTTGAGCAGCGCACACAGGCTTATAGTGTCATCTTCTCTTGTATTACTGTTTAAAGTAGCTGGGTCCGAGGTAGTTAAATTCATATTGCAGCTGCATCCTCTCTGCACTCTGTTATTCAGAGACAAAGATGAAAATTATTTAGCAGTTGCAAACAGGTGGTGGGAACAAAGGCGTAACCACTCTGGAAAACAGACATGGTGTCTTCTTGTATCCATAGAGATTACACGCTGAAAACATGCTGGAGGGAGATTTGGCTTATGACCCATACTGAGACTTTGTCTGCAACGGCTGTGGGTAGTCAGAATGCCTTACCTGAAATGGACAGAGAACACACTCCTCTCAGTTCTCCTCTGGAGTCTAAGTCAATGGCTATGCTGCAGTGGATGCTCAGGTAAATGCAGACATATAAAGAGTGCTCTCAACAAATTATATTCTTTTGCTAAAGAGCCAAATTTATTAGGAGATTGCTTTAATTGCCTAAGTGAGATTAAAGTGAAAAGATCAGTGATCTTTCAGTGCCTGTACACAAAGTTTCTGCTGTTCAAGGGACAAATACACAGTGAGATTGCCCTGACAGGAGATTGTTGAAAATACGATTTACCATGTGTGTCTGTATAAACTGCTCAACATCCTACTAGGCTGCTCAGCTTTGGTGTCTCTTACTGTACCTCTCCATAAGACAAAGTTGGCAGCTTCTGTCTTTTGTAACCACCATATAGGAAAGAGTTGATTTCTTGAAAAGGCATTTAGAGGATTTACTAGTTAGAATTCTTCACAATGCATTGAAAATGAGTATTGATGAAGGGACAATGTGGGTTATTCCTGTGGTTAATAAGGCTTTGTCTGATGAGCTTGGGTATTGACCATTTAGTACAGTACACTAACTCCTTGTGTTGATTTAGTTAGCTACGTTGTCATCAGTTCCCCTGGTCTGTTTTGGTTGTTTTGTTATGTTTTCTCCAAAACTGCAGACAAAATAGTAGCGATTAGGGATTATAATACCTGTAGGAAATGTCACCTATTATTGGTTCTGAATACTGTTGATTTAGCAATGGAAGTGATGTTGTTTGAAACCAGGGTTACCACCCCATGGCATTGTAATTGCTATAAAATCAATTCTGCCTGTTCTAGGAAAAGTATTTAAATATTTTACTAGAAGGTACTCTATGTCTTAAGCTTTTTGTGTTGTTTATGCATAGAGGAAAAGAAATGGAATCAATAACAAACAGAGAACCTGAATTGCAAGAGACTGCTAAGCATGTGTGGCACATTCTCAGGAGTGTATTTTAAATTTAAAACTCTCTATTTCTACACAAGATATAAAATTAAAAATCCAAGAAACACAATGTTTGTGGTCCCAGAGAAAGCTATGTTTTTATGCTTCTTGTACCTACTGTTCCCAGAAATGATTTTGTATTCTTCATTTATTTTGGATGCACATGTGTTACTTGAGCAACTGTAAAGTGTTGCTGCTATGTATACAGCATATGAGAATTAATACACCCAGAGCTTTTGCTGAATTAAAAAAATAAAATTAAAAAATCCATATTTAAAGTTACACTTCCTTTCAAAATACAATGAATAGAAGATCTTTTTGTTTGCCTCGGCTGATACAACTGACTGCTTCACCTTTCATGTGCTTACCAATCTCTCTGATTTTTTCTGGACTAATAATTGGAATATGTATTTAATAACTTTTACTGATGAAAAGACTGTTTTAGCACATTCATATATTGATGAGCATATATAGCCAGCAGTGTGCCCAGGTGGCCAAGAGAGCCAGTGGCATCCTGGCCTGCATCAGGAATGGTGTGGCCAGCAGGAGCAGGGAGGTCATTCTGCCCCTGTACTCTGCACTGTTTAGACCACACCTTGAGTACTGTGTCCAGTTCTGGGCCCCCCAGTTTAGAAGGGACATTGAGATGCTTGAACGTGTCCAGAGAAGGGCGATGAGGCTGGTGAGAGGCCTGGAGCACAGCCCTACGAGGAGACTCTGGGGGAGCTGGGATTGTTTAGCCTGGAGAGGAGGAGGCTCAGGGGTGACCTTAGTGCTGCAACTACCTGAGGGCTGGTTGTAGCCAAGGGGAGGTTGCTCTCTTCTCTCAGGTGGCCAGCGCCAGAACGAGAGGACACAGCCTCAGGCTGCGCCAGGGGAAATTTAGGCTTGAGGTGAGGAGAAAGTTCTTCACTGAGAGAGTCATTGGCTACTGGAATGGGCTGCCCAGGGAGGTGGTGGAGTCGCCGTCCCTGGAGCTGTTCAAGGCAGGATTGGACGTGGCACTTGGTGCCATGGTCTAGCCTTGAGCTCTGTGGTAAAAGGTTGGACTTGATGATCTGTGAGGTCTCTTCCAACCCTGATGATACTGTGATACTGTGTGATACTGTGATACTGTGATAAAATTGAGATTGATAACTACATTTAAGGAAAAATTACTACAAATCACTTAAAGGACCATACATTTTTGTCCTTTGCATTTGAGGTTAGAGGTAAAAATCACTATGAGTGATTAAAAATACACACAAGTTTCCATAGGAAATGACGTGCATGGGCTATAACTCTAAAGATGGATATTGCAGAAGAATGGATTATAGGATGGAGTTTTAGGTATGAACATGGACAGGGGTGGTTGTTCATTCCTTCTCAACAGCTGACAAGAGAGAGTTCCCTGAAAGTGTTTGGATATTGTCTGGGACTGTGTCTGGCCTTGTGAGTCGAGTAATAATAATTTTGTAAGTAAATGCTTAAAGGCTCTTTGTATTCTCCATTGCCTTCTGCCATGAGCTGCCATTGCCTTCAGGGAGCTCCTTGAGTCCATCTAGTGGGCAAGCAGTATATTGACTGCCAGTGGCATTCAGCCGCAGGAATCTTCTCTTGCAGTTTAGTTAATGTTTATGTATTTTGCTGGTTATTACTAGATCTGGTTATTATCTGTAAAATGTTTCCATGACCATGCAAGAACCAATTATTATTAAAATTAGTGGTTGGAGGTGGCAAGAGTCCTGAATATCAAAATTAATAAACTATATTAATTTGGGGAAAAAATAATCTCACATTAATGAATTTCCCCTTAATAACAAGCACTTCAGAGAATATATAATGAAAATTTATAGCATAGTAATCAAGAGACAAAAAACTTGAGCATTTTCATTGTGTTCTGTGAAGAAAGGACCTTGCTAGATTTTCCCTCCATGTTGCCTTCTCCATTGCTTTAGTTGACACTTGTCAGACTGAAATAATATGTGGAAGTGCTTCACTGTAAATTGCATATATTCCAGGAATCATTGGAGTTCTAAGTGGAAAATGTGAAATCTGCTCTTCTAAACTGAACCACATACACAGCCAGATTGGAGTGGCAGAGCAGTGGCTGAAATAAGGAGAAAAACAAATCCAAACTACTTTTCAGGCAGACTTCAGCTAAAATAATGAAAAAGACTAGGATACAATCAGGAATTCCACAGAGTATATTTCCATGTATTTACAGCTTAGTCACATTCCAGGCACAAACCGATCAGTTCATCCCTGGCCAGTTATTTTCAGTCTTTCCAAGCAGGTCATAGGTCCAAGAGTCCTGGGCACATGTTTAGAAACCCCCATCAAGTTGTTCTTATCCTGGAGCTGCAAATGAGTCCATGAAAGGTCCAGTAGATTGATTTGAAAGTGTGTGTGTGGTTGTTTTAACACTTCTAAAAATCCTGTGTGTCTTAGATGGGATTCTGTGTGGAGTTTGCACTTGAGGAATGTAATTAAGACAAGTTGGTTCAGCAGCCTCTGGATGTGGATTTGAAAGGAGATTACTTGGGAAGAAGAAAGGAGCTATGGTGTTCGTTAAAGTGTCGGTGGGAGCAGAGGTCTTTTTAGGTCTAGTAAGAGCCCCTAAGTTTTAGTAGCTCTTGAGGCTATTAAGGACGTGGTATTTTCCAGGTTTCCTGGAGTGTTATTAAAAAGTTCACCTTCAAAAGGAATTCCAGAACTTGTACAGAGTACTGTTGAGCAATATTGGTCCGCATTATAAGTTATCTCTGTAAGGCTGGAAAGAAATAACGACAGCAAAACAGCAGTATGGCTTCACTAGATTCTTCCTGGAAGATTCTCAAAGGTTTCACATGAAAAGGTTTGAAAACACGTCTGGCTAAATTATTCTTCTCCCTCTTGTCACCCAGTTGACGTCCTCTAAAGGAATTCAGTGACACAAAAAAGCCTGAGCAGAAATGAGTGTAGAGAATAGCATTTTGCAGGTGGGGCTGGTTCCCTGCAAAAAGTCCATGACTGCAGTTTCAAGCCCTTGTTTAGCCCTATTTGTGAATAAACTGATTTGTCTAACAATTACTTGTGAATAAGCTGGCAAGAATGGCATGCCCAGAGAAGTGGAGAATACATGACTTCTTCTGTTTGTGATGAAGAGCTGTCATGTCTGCAACAACAGCAGGTGTTTTTGTGTCATCTCAAGGGTCAGTTTATAAGCATATGGCTTCCTAGATGTTTACATCCTGGACATGGTTTATCTGGCCACCCTCATACTGCTAGCAAAGAGAAATAGACACCCTGTAGAATGCCAGTCTTTGCATTCTTAAGGAGACGTTTAAACCAAAACAGATTAATCAAACCAGTGCCTATTTTTCTCCACTGACCATAAAGGGAACTTAGACTAGCTGAGACTGGGACATCTACATTACAGCCTTTAGCTGAGGTGTGCCGGCGTTGCACCTGGGATAAAATGACTCTTGGGTCACCAGTGTGGTTAGGTGGTCATTCTCCCGTTTATTTCCATGTTACAGTGACTTTTATGCTTTCTTGGAAGAGGCGGGTACAACTAACTTAGTTCAGGATTGGTACATGTGGAAGGTACCCGGTTGGTCCAGAGTCACAGGCATGGTACAGGTAGGTCACAATCCCACAGGGTCAGCCCCTGGGCCGGCTAACCCAGCCCCCTTGGGCTGGCTAACTCTGCCCACATGCAGCTGGCACTCCACCCCCTGCAGCTGCGTATGGAATGCTATTATTTACCGCCTAGTATCTTAAGCCCAAGATGGACTCAAGGACACTTCCCAGCACAGGTGCTCATATTTATCATTTCATGTCCTGTTAGCAAAAATCTCTCCACAGAGGTGAATTCCAGCCAAATGATTCTGATATCTGATATGTCTGGAAGAGTTTTCTCACAGTATCACAGTATCATCAGGGTTGGAAGAGACCTCACAGATCATCAAGTCCAACCCTTCACCACAGAGCTCAAGGCTAGACCATGGCACCAAGTGCCACATCCAGTCCTGCCTTGAACAGCTCCAGGGACGGCGACTCCCCCACCTCCCTGGGCAGCCCATTCCAGTGTCCAATGACTCTCTCAGTGAAGAACTTTCTCCTCACCTCGAGCCTAAATTTCCCCTGGCGCAGCCTGAGGCTGTGTCCTCTCGTTCTGGCGCTGGCCACCTGAGAGAAGAGAGCAACCTCCCCCTGGCAACCTGTATAAATTCTCTTGCATTCCATGCCCATGCACATTAGCCATATACTGGGATTGGGATTTATTAACTTTTTCAAGCACACCTGAGGGAGGACCAAAGTGCAATTGTTTACTGCAAGTGAAATGAGCAAAAGTACCAGTGGAGGCTGAAATCTGAGTCCCTAGGCAAAAAGCAAAGGTTTCATTTTATGCTCATCCAGCAAATGACTTTTCAAAGTCGAATTAATTCAACCCTTGGAATGGGCTGCCCAGGGAGGTGGTGGAGTCACCGTCCCTGGGGGTGTTCAGGAAAAGACTGGATGGGACACTCAGTGCCATGGTTTAGTTGACTGGACAGGGCTGGGTGATAGCTTGGACTGGATGATCTTGGAGGTCTCTTCCAACCTGATTGATTCTATTCTATATTCTATATTCAATTCTATTCTAACCCAAGTGGTAAAATAATATGGCAAGAGAGAGCACAAGTTTTTCATGCTGCGACATTCAGAAGAGCAGCGCCCATTCTCTTGAAGTTATGTATTTTTATCCACTCTGATGGCAAGCCTTAGAATTTTAGATCTAGTATGAGAATTTATTGAGCATTATATTTTGAAAGTTTCACATAATACCTTACTTTTTTGGAAACTTCTGATGTTCTAACTCATTTCTCTCTGTTCAGTTTAAAAACTGGGGCCTACACTGTAAATTTATTTGCAAATAGTTGTAAATTGAATTAATAGAACTGCAGTACTGGAGGCGTTCAGTTAAATTAATGGCATTGACTGAAATTAGATGTCAATCTTTCGCCAGATTTTGCAAAGGTGGTACAAATGGTACAAATTACTTTGGTCAGTTTGACTTCTACTTTGTTTCTTTGTTTTACTGTAATTTCTGTTTGTAATTATCACTGGAATTAATTGATAAAGATTTACAGCATAGAATTAATAAAAAGCCATCAAGAAAAGCTTGGTTTTGTTTTTTTTAATATAGCATTTGCTTTCTGACGATTCAAGTGACAGGTTATGTAAACATTTCTATTTCTGATCCTTCTAAAGCTTTTGTCTCCTGTCTGTTAAGTATTTTGTGGGGGCAAACATGATCATGAAGTCAGCAATCTGCCTAGGATTTCAGAGTGGCATGAACATCAATAATTACACATGATGAAAACATTTAGGATGTTGCATTGTGATCATTTCATATCACTGGCACATGCACAAAAGGAAGAAAACATTATATAAAGTCTAGCGATTCAATAAGCAAGGGGGTTTAAAGACTGATGGATATTGCTGTCTGTTTTCTGCCTAAGATAGAGTTATCAACTGTAATACTTTAAAATTAGGTTTTGTGGTTTGGGTCTTTTTTTTTGTCTACAACAGAGAAATCTGCAGGTGGCTATTAATAAATAGTAGGATCTTGGTAATCTGTGAGAGCTTTTATGAGAAAGAGTGAACTAGAGGGAATGGAAGACCTAATTTCATAGAAAGTTTTACTTCCAAGATCATCTGAATTTATAAATGCCTTATCTTCATCACCTGCCTAATCCTTAGCAGGAGCAATGCTACTCAGTTCCTAGTTCCAGGCCTGAATACTACAGTGTCTTAGTAATACTCGTGATTCCCTTCAGAATCCAAATGTAACTGATATTCCCTGGTGTTTATATCTTTTATCATTGCTACAGTGTCTCCATAATACTCGTGATTCCCTTCAGAATCCCAATGTAGCTGACATTCCCTTGTGTTTGTTTCTTTTATCCTTGCTCTGACTATAATGCTAATACTCATCTAAGCTTCTGCTCAGAAGGGAAGTTTGAATTACGTGCTCTATCAAAGGAGGAAGTGAAAATGATCATTGAAAGACAAGGTGACCTAATTTAATGTCATTAATGTGCTGTGCTAAAATTAGCTTAGACATGTCTGGTTTTCAGAAGTGCTACACTACCAGCAGGCCAGTAGAACACAGTGGCATTAGCACTTTATAAAATGATTCCTATGCCCATATGTGTGCGGGAACAGAAGCTTTTGACAGCTCCTATGGAGATACATATGCATCTCTACTGTTAAAGATTCATCTTGCCCCTGATCAGGTTGCTCAGTGCCCCATCAAACCTGATCTTGAATGTCTCCAGGAATGGGACAGCCACAGCCTCCTTGGGCAACCTGTTCCAGTGATCTCTCGTAGTGAAGAACTTCTGATGTCCAATCTAAATCTACTCTTCACTAGTCTGAAACCATTGCCCCTTGTTCTGTCACTACAGGCTTTTGTAAACAGTCTCTCTCCATCCTTCTTGTAGGCCCTCTTTGGGCGTTGGAAGGTTGCTATTAGGTCTCCCTGTAGCCTTCTTTTCTCCCAGCTGACCAACCCAGCTCCCTCAGCCTGTCTTCATAGGAGAGATGTTCCAACAAGTGACTGACTTGCATAACCTCTAGGAAAATAACTGCTGTATTGCAAATGCTAATACAGTCTGTGACCTTTGCATAATAAGAACACTGATAATGGATTTTCCAATGGTGCACTCATTAATAAAGTGTAGGGAATGGGGCTGGTACAGTGGGTGCGAGAGAGATAGGATTAGTCAATGTCTTTAATCATCTCTTCTTGATCATTGAACTGCTTCACACACATTTATCTTACAGGCATGGGCTAGAGTCATACATCAGTTCTCTACAACCTCATTAATGCCCAAGTAAAGACTAATATGCTTTTCAAGATGACACTAGACACCTTTCTTCCTGGTCTCAGAGGCCACAGGTGCTGAAGTCTAACTAGTTAGGATATACTTATTAGGGTATCCAGTTTCCTGTGAGGATGAAGGGTTACACCTGACAGAGTGTTTCCTAGAGTTCTGCATATTTCTAGAAGTCACTGGTAGCAAGTCCACTTGGAAGAAGATTAAATTAATTAAATTAAATTAATTAAATTATTTTTTGTTTAAGTGTTCTGCCAATGGTATGCTAATTTGTACAGCATTTTCCTAACAAGCAGCAGAATACTGACTGTTAACCTGGCAAAGAGGTCACTCTGCTGCTGGGGACAGCACTGGCAGGTTTACCAGGGAAAAGGTAAAATATGCTCCTACAAAATCATAGAATCATAGAATGGTTTAGGTTGGAAGGGACCTCAAGGATCATCCAGCTCCAACCCCCTGCCATAGGCAGGGACACCTCCCACTAGAGCAGGCTGCTCAAGGCCTCATCCAGCCTGGCTTTAAACACCTCCAAGGAGGAAGCATCCACAACCTCCCTGGGCAACCCGTTCCAGTGCCTTACCACCCTCACTGTAAAGAACTGTAAAGAAATGTGGCAAACACCATTAGAAGCAATAGTGATGTCTTAGCGCTCTACTCTTTCCCTGAGTTAACTTGGAAGGCAGCATTGGATCACGCAGGATTTGACACAGATCCAAAAATATAATGCAGTAAATGAAGGAAACACATTCTGCAATCATCGTACTCAATTATCCTTCATTTAGATGAGAATGAGGCCATCGCTGAAGGCATTGCAAATCCCACTGGTATCATAGAAATAGCCCAGAAAAGTAAATATTAATCTGTAAAGCCCTGAAGAGGCCATTTATTCCAACTACAGAGATGTGTGAGAAGACTGAAATCAGTCACAATGCTTTCATTAAAAGATGTTTGATGCTGCTTTAGAAATGTGGATCTGAGACCCTTGGTAGAGAGTTCTCTGGTCTCATAGTCACTTTATTTCTTCACTACAGACTTATTTTGGTGACTGTTTAGTGGTACAAGGCTTTGCAGTCAATCAGATGTTTCCTGGAAGAGGTTCAAAATTAAGTTCAGGAGTGGACTGAGTAATTATCTGAGGCTGGGGATGTTGATAGTGATCTTTCTGTTGACAGGGTAGAAATGTATCATTATTATTTTTGGAATTAGTTTAGATACTGTCAGTTTGTTGCCAGTGTGGCATAGACAGTATGTTTTAATGAAATAAACGTTGCCATGGACACATGTTTAAACTATGTATTACCTGTCAAGCCTCTAAAGACTGTAATGCAATCTGTAGTGAGGAAAAAGGTCCAAAGTAAAGAATAAAGGACTGCATGAGGGATTTCAGATGTTACAGAATCTGCTTTGAATTTCTCCAAGTAACACCTATTGCTTCAGCTTCATGTTTTGCTTACCTATATGAGAGAGAGCAGTAGGTTTGCTAAAAATCTGTATTTTTTTGGAAATAAAACTGTCAAAAAGTAAAAATTGAGTAAAATTATGAACAGGAGGCCTGTTTCCTATTAACCATAAAGCTTATGTGCTACCAGGGTCCCATTCCTCAGGCATCTGTAGTGCCTTGCTCTGGGTGTCTACTTGGCATCACAAGCTGTTTACTTTGAATGCCAGATCCCAAACACCCAGGCTTGCCCTTAGCTCATGTATACATACATTCTCCATGCAGTATGTATGTATGGTGCATCACCTTGCTCTGATACCACAGTGGGATATCTGAGAAGGAGTTGCCACATGGCACCGTTGTGCCTGGCAGCTAGCCAGATCGGATGCTGGAATGGTCGCAGGACATTTGGATAGCCTTTGCCAGCACTGTGCATGTTTTGATGAAGTAGTTTGGTTTTTTAGCTTATACTGTGTATAGTAGGAACCAGTGTGGACTTAGGTCTTTTGCCCCTTTGTCATTAGACAGCAAAAGTTGCCCCAACGAGGTACTGCACTGCAATGAAGCATCAGCCTCACCCCATGTCTTCTTCTGGACATAAAGTGTTCTTGTGTTTTTCCCCATTGCTGCAGCCCTGCCTCTTCTGCTACTTGTGCTATAGCTCCAGATGCTGCTGAAGGAAAAGGTAGTGATGGCCTTTTGTCACCCATGCAGCCCAATGTGAGTTCCTAGTCTTTGTCCTGGCATCACTGAACTGTTGTGCCTTAGACTGCCGTGAATTGTGCTTGGGGACAGACAACACAGGATCCAGGACTGACAGAGTCAGTCTACCTCCTCTTGTCACCAGTAACAGTATTAAACCCTGAGTGCCCTGTCTTGGGTCCATTTACATTCACATGTGGGTTTTCATGTTGAAGTGAGAGAAATAGATGGCTCTGGGTGTTCTGCAGACCGACACCTTGAAGAGATGGGAAATCACACTGCTCCTGCCATCGTGTTCTTCAGGGGAAGGAAGTAAACTTTTTTTTGGCACCTAGTCATATGTATACTTGAAAAAAAAACACAAATGGGTCTCTCCAAACTTAACTCTTTGTACCTCCAAAGCCAAATAGCCAGAGGTGTAGTCCTGAGGGGGCTTTCAGACTTGCATCTTTCAGGTGGTGGTTGGGCAATGGTGGCAGCCAGGAACAGGCCTGGATTGCTCCACTGTGTTCTGGAGGTGATGGTTTGTGTTGAAGTTTATAGGGTGCTGGCCTTCCTTTGTCAGTCTTAGTTGGCTGAGTTGGCAGGGAAGATAATCCCTTGTCCAGATTCTGGCAAGCAGCTTTTGGTCTTATCTGTGCTTTATGAAGTCTGTCAGAGGATCCTAGAGAGATGGCAGCATTCCTTCCGTGAGGCAGCCTTTGCGAGGGGTCTGCCAAACATCTTAAAGCTGAAAGAGAAGATCATGAAATCAGGAAAACCAGCTGGCCTTGTACATTTTGAATACACTTACTGCTAACACCCACATTTTCCTTCTGTCATTAAAGACAGGCAGTTCCCCTATATGACTGTCAGGACATAAACCAGTCCCTCCTTCAGTGCAACTTTCAGTCAACAGTATTTCTCAGTCTCTAAAAAGTATGTAGAATCCACTGGTTCTTCAGCACATCTCTTGCTTATTTTTTTCTACAGCAGTTCACATTTTTACTCCACTTGCAGCTACAAACCTCTGGCGCTTATTTTTTTTAAATTAATTTTCAAATTTCTCCACATATTCCAAGGGAATTTTGCCTAACTTAAGACAGCAGCTTCAGGGTGGGCACTCATAATTCTCACAGATGTCTTTACCATGTGAAAGGACTTGAAATTACAGTGACAAAAACTTCAGGAAATGACATGAGCTCTATTAACCACAGGAAAATGTCTCTTAGGAATCCAACAGCAGAAAAAGTAACAAAGTGAGAAATGATACTGTCATGAGAAGATGTGAACTGGCAGAAAAACAAATAATGTCATGCATCTTCCTTTCTAGATTCTACTATTTTGTCTGTTCAAGCTTGTATATACACAAAAAGCTCTGCTAGGTTAAATAGATTTGTGGTAAAATGGAAATCATTGCCTCACCAGGACTTGAAGTGTTCCTGTTACAGCGTTTACTGGATTTGAAGTATTACATTGCAATAGTAGAAAGAATAAATTTTCTTAGACATAGAAACTGAAAGATATGAGAGAATAAAAGTACTATTCATTAGTTCACAGCAGGCTCATGAAGCCCTACTAGCCCTAAGAAGGATCAATAGCAGATGCTTAGTTAATAATGTAAGAAATGAACAGCATTTAGTGATGCTTTTCCCCCCCCATTATCATATAGGGGAGTGAGAATTTCCCAGTTTCGACCATGTAGTTACCTAGGGACTTGTGATACCTTTTCTATCTTCTAGGAATTTCAAAATAATGTTTTGTATTTATTACACTGCTCTCAAGCTATTTCATGGAAGCTGTTCAAGGCAAGATTGGACGTGGCACTTGGTGCCATGGTCTAGCCTTGAGCTCTGTGGTGAAGGGTTGGAGTTGATGATCTGTGAGGTCTCTTCCAACCCTGATGATACTATGATACTATGATACTACTGTGATACTCCATTGCCTCATTCCTGAGTGGCGATTGCTGGCTCAGAGCCCAGCACCATAAACATGCAATTAGGATTTTTCCACTCTTGGAGGAAAATTTTAGATCTACCTGTTTTGAACTTGCTCTGTCATTTTCTCTCTCAGTCACTTAAAGATCCTTCTGCATTTCTACAGTCATCTGGCATCTCTATTACCTTGCACAGTGTGGTGGTGTTAAGAAATGTTGACAGCTCATATAGAATAGAATTAATCATAGAATCATATTATGGTTTAGGTTGGAAGGGACCTCAAAGATCATCTAATTCCAGCCTCCCACCGTAGGCAGGGACACCTCCCACTAGAACAGGTCACTCAAGGCCTCGTCCAACCTGGCCTTGAACACCTCCAAGGAGGGAGCATCCACAACCTCCCTGGGCAACCTCTTCCAGTGTTTCACTACCCTCAGTGTAAAGAACGTTTTCCTAACATCTAGTTTAAATATTCCCTCTTCCAGCTTAAACCCATTCCCCCTCATCCTGTCATTACAAGACCTTGTCAATAGTCCCTCCCCAGCCTTCCTGTAGGTCCCCTTCAAATACTGGAAGGCCACTATGAGGCCTTCTCGAAGCCTTCTCTTCTCTGGGCTGAAGAGCCCCAACTCTTGTAGCCTGTCCACACAGGAGAGGTGCTCCAGCCCTCTGATCATCCTTGTGGCCCTCCTCTGGACTCACTCAAACAGTTCAATGTCATTCTTGTGTAGGGCATGTACTAATTATGGCTTTGTAGATATGGAGACTAGTGTGGCCCCACAACATGAAAACAGCAAATATTCTTACTCTTTGTTTTCTAGCCACACAGCCATGCAAGGACCATTTAAGACTGAGAGCTCTGTTTAGTCTGGAAAAGAGAAGATTGAGAGGAGGTCTTATTCATGTTTATAAACATCTGAAGGGTGGCCGCCAAGTAGTAGGTACTAGTCTAATCTTTATCATGTCCTATGATAGGACAAGGGGCAAACTAGATACAAACTAGAATGCAGGAACTTCTGCCTCAACAGGAGGAAAAAGTTCTTTACTGTGAGGGTGACAGAGCACTGGAACAGGCTGCTCAGAGATGTTGTGAAGTCTTCTCTGGAGACTTTCCAGACCTGTCTGGATGAGTTTCTGTGTGACCTGCCCTAGATGATTCTACTTTGGCAGGGGGTTTGGACTTGATGATCTTCAGGGTGCCTTCCAATACCTACCATTCTATGATTCTACGAGCTTTCTTCTTGTCCATTTTTGTTTGCTTCTTTAAAAGTGTCTCACAGGAAGCCTTTTGGAATGAAGGTAGATGATATGAAATTCATCTTCTTTGTCCACATGTTTATTAAAAGTATAATCATAGAATTCCATCAAAGTGGTGATGATTCATTGCTGTGAAGGCTGTGTTGGTCTTCCTCACTTGGTACCTACTAATCCTTAGAAGAGTTCCGACCAATTTCCCCTGTGTAGATGTTGAGGTTGTTTGCTTATAGTTCCTCCAGCTCTTTTGACAGCCTTTGTACAAACTGTTGCAACTTTTCTGATTCTGAGGCACTTTTAAGGGGCTTAGTGGTTTGGCTTTTTCATCCTTGAGGGTACCTTTAGAAATGATGAGTTCCTACCATCTCGTCACATTCAGTTGTTATCACTTTTCTTTTTTTCATACAATAACTACTTCTGTTGACAACTGAAATTGATACAGATCTTCTAAGTGCTTACCATAAAAAAAGTGTTCTGATGGGTACTAACATACTTTGATATTTTTTCCCGCAGCAAATGAAGTTACAAAATACACTTCATTTTTTCACTTTTGCTTCATTTTTTTTCCTGAGCCTTTCTTTTGCAGCTTCATTGTCTCTGCAGCTTCTCAGAAATATTTCTTGCTCTTACTGTATTTGAAGATTTATGGTGATTTTACTCCCTATGTTTCAGCTGTAGTTATTTGGCTTCTCTCTACTTACCTGAACTCTGATGAAACATTGGAGCTATCATCACAGGAGCTGTTATTTGAGGACATTTGGGGTTTGATTATTTACTTGTTTACAGCAGGTCAAGCTGTGAACAACAGTAAAATCAGTAGCATTGATCAGTGCACTCTTCAAATGAAAAGAAGAGGAACAGACCTCGAATTTACCAAAGCATTTCTGTGACCTCTATGTCTGGCTACTGGAATGGGCTGCCCAGGGAGGTGGTGGAGTCGCCGTCCCTGGAGCTGTTCAAAGCAGGATTGGACATGGCACTTGGTGCCATGGTCTAGCCTTGAGTAGTAACAGGTTGGACTTGATGATCTATGAGGTCTCTTCCAACCTTGGTAATACTGTGAGACTGTGATGCTGTGATACTGTCTGTTGGTCTAGCAACCCCAGGATGAGATCCTACCTCAATTTCCTAGAAAGTAATGATAAATAAAATTTTAGCCTGATGCCTTTTTTGATCTCTATTCAGAGCATGAGAAATGTCTGACACATGTTCAAGGCTACATTTTTGCATCTCTAAGACTCTGTACCCAAATGCTCTTGAAGAGAGGTGAGAGGAGCATGCACCCTTTGGCAAAGGAATTGATTCACAGACTCACATGAATCAACCAGAGTCTAATCAGTTCTGTTGTTCGAGACACAATTTTATGAAGACCCCTGCTCTTTAGTTATTGAGCATCTTCTTGTTCACTACAGCCATCCAGATAACTTCCAAAATATGAGCTACAAAATTCTCAGCAGCATGTTGAGTTCTAGGCCTGTAGTTCTTGCATTCAGCTAGAGAAATAGTAGCAAGAATGATGTTATAAAAAAACCCCATCAACATATCCCAGTACATCACATAATGTACTTAACGAAATGTCTTCCTGTCTTCAGGCAATGGCAGCATTTCAGGCTTTTCTTTTCTATGGCACATCCATGACCATGATACTCAACTGACTAATCTAATTTGGAAGGCTGAGGCATCCGTTTTTTGCTTATAAGCTTTTACTTCAAGCATAGAAATTGAACAATGTCTTCTAAATTTAAAATAGCAACATAGAAAGATTTGAGGAAGCTTTTTGTTTCTTATCTCACCTTTCAGACCTCTGGCAATATTCAATCTATTCTAGATCACAGATGAAAAAATGAGGAAAATGTGAGAATGTAATGCACACTGTGTGGATATAAACAGAATTCAGAAACTGCATGCATTAAAGTTCTCAGACTATCACTTGCAAAATTTACAATTGGTGAGGCAAAGCAAGCAAAATTGTACCTCTTTTGCAAAGAGTCAAAGTCAGTTGCTTTTGAGCAGATTGATTTCCCAGATCCTCTTAAGTGAGTGACCATGAGCTCTGATGTTTGAGCTATAGGGAAGCAAATTAAAAGAAATCCTTTCCTTACTCCCAATTTTTAAACTAATTTGGGGAAATTTTTCCTGCCTCTGCACTACAGAGAGAAAGTGGGTGTAAGAAGAGATAAGTAGAGAATAGCTGTCATATGGCTTTATTAAAATATATCTATATTATATAATAATAGCAATTTGTAGGAAAAATGATTGTCAGAAATAGCTGTACTAATGCAGTATCTGCTTATAAGATCTATTGCCTGTGGTTAATTCTTCAGAATTACATGCCTCTGAAAGATGTAGAAGGTGATGCATTTAATCTCAGCCCCGGGGAGATGCGTCTTTGCTGCTTTGTGTGGGTGTTTTGGAGATGCAGTATCTCAGCTGCATACCTGAGGGTATTGCTTTTTCCCCACTTTCTCTGATTCTTTGTCACCAAAACACAATGGACACCTTTCCTGTTTCCTTTATTAAGTGCAGGAATATCTCCTTCCCTGAAGGAATCTGATTGTGACCTTGGGCTGTGTAGCTTGCTGGAGTCTTCTCTTTTTGCAGCAGAAGTCCCAGGACATTTTCTCACTAACCAGAATCACCAAGTCAGAAGTACTCAAAACAGTTGGGGTGTTCATGATGGGTGAATAGATTTCAACACAAAAAGGAAAGGTTCCATTACTAATGTAGCTCACAATGGAACCTTGTTTAGATATGCTGCAGAAGTAACTGCAGAGCCACAGTGTCTTACCAGTTTGGCGAGGAGGGAAGGGCCACAGCTTTCTTGTCTCTGAGAGTTAGGTATAGAACACAGAATAGGCAAAACTCAGAAGTAAGCAGCAACTGCTAACTCCTAAATGTGCACATGAGGGAGGTTATTCTTCCCCTGTACTCAACACTGGTCAGGCCACACCTTGAGTACTGTATTCAGTTCTAGGCCCCTCAATTCAAGAGAGATGTTGAGGTGCTGGAACATGTCCAGAGAAGGGCGATGAAGCTGGTGAGGGGCCTGGAACACAAACCCTATGAGGAGAGGCTGCGGGAGCTGGGGGTGTTTGGCTTGGAGAAGAGGAGGCTCTGGGCAGACCTCATTGCTGTCTGCAGCTACCTGAAGGGAGGTCGTAGCCAGGTGGGGGTTGGTCTCTTCTCCCAGACAACCAGCAGTAGAACAAGGGGACACAGCCTCAAGTTGTGCTGGGGGAAGTATAGGCTGGATGTTAGGAGGAAGTTCTTGCCAGAGAGAGTGATTGGCATTGGAATGGGCTGCCCAGGGAGGTGGTGGAGTCACCGTCCCTGGGGGTGTTCAGGAAAAGACTGGATGAGGCACTTAGTGCCATGGTCTAGATGACTGGCTAGGGCTGGGTGCTAGGTTGGACTGGATGATCTTGGAAGTCTCTTCCAACATGTTTGATTCTATGATTCTATGATATGAAGGAATGCTTTTTTGGAATGAGAACTGTTAAGGTACAGAATCACTTCTGAAAGCAATCAGGAACAGGATGAACACTGAGACCTGCAACTTTTGTAATTGCAGGCTATAAAATGTACTGAAACTGTAAATAAGAAAATGCAAATAGAGTCATGTAGTTATAGAAAGGTAGCCTTCATTGCCCACTTTTTCCTCCCTGACTTTATCTTACCTAAGTTGTTACTCTTCCTATTATCCCTGTCCTTGTTGGAAAAGAGTCACATTACGACACAGGATGAGGAGAAGTTGATGCCAGTATGAGGACAAGATTTTTTTTTTTAAATGGATAAAGCTTGCTTAAGTCTCATTTGACTGTTAGCAGATGGCAGTGCACTCCCATTCCTGGCAAGTTATTTCAGCAGGCTCTCTGAGCAAATGCACACGGGGGCGGAAGTTATGATGCAGTTCTAAAGTAGAAAAATAACTTATAAGTCAGGTTTTATATATTTTAAGCTATTATGAGCAGCTGTGAAAACATGTATTTATTTTGACTATTTGCCTTAGCTTCAAGATTTGTAATTGAAATGAAAAAAATCACTGGGTGTTCCCTTTCTGTTTTCCTTTGAAAGGATTTGTGTGCAAGGCTTCTTTACACCTGTGGATTCCAGAGCTATAAGTAATGCAATAAAAATCTGATCCAAATCTCACTGAAATTCACAAGTTGCTTTCTGTGGGCTTTATGGGGCTTTCTGATGGACCTTCTCTAGCTTTGGATCAAGTCAAAAGCGTTACTGCTTTCACATCTGCATGACAAACTTTGGCTATTTTGAGGGTCTTGTTTTGAAGCTGAGGTGAGACATCTCCCACTCTCAGGGTCTGACTAGTCTGGAGAAGTTGCATATCTGCAACTTTACAAAGTTACAACTCTGTTTACTGAGGTTGAAACCGAAGTTGAAATAACAGCATGAGAGGCCTCATGTCTGACCTGGAATGGGTTTTAAGAGGATGATGAGGTGCAGAAGATGCTGATGACTGTACTACTATGAGCATGCACCAAAACACAGGGTGCCAAGAGAACTTAAGGCCCCACCATCTAACTGGGGAGTTTTGGCAGTAATAGACTTGGGGCTTCTGACTTGTTTCTTGGATCTAGAGACATAAGCTTCCTCCACTATTCAAGCGTGAACACTTCTGCATCTTGCTATTTTTGTCTTTCCCTCATATAGACTACCATCTGCTTCACCTCCCTTGCTTAGCAACTAGAAGAAAGAGTTGCCTTAAAATCCAGACTGTTGAGTGACTCATGACCAGATATAACAGGAATAGCTGATTTTTAACTCATTTGAGGGTTAGTTTAAATTTTGGGGGTGCCTTTCCAGAACATAAAAATTCAGATCATGGAAAGAAATTTGTACCATAACAAGGAACTGTAGATTAATGCTGAAGGTTTCCACTTAATTAACTTCATCACCTATGAATGAAAAAAGGAAAATTGTCTTCTGACAGAATTTCCTGGGGCCTTGCGGAGATGTGCAGGGAGTGAAAGCCAGTAGATGGGTCTACCTGGAAACACTTGCTGTTGCTGGAGTGATTGATCCTTCTAATAGTTTCCTACTGAGGCTCAACAACTATAGGTTTCACTTGTGTTTTCTGATCCCCTAAATACACAGGAATACCTCTCTTACTAAAGATGAACACACTCTCTGGTATCCATGACTATGAGATGCCAATCTCTGTAATTATAAACCACTGCGAATCACTATGTACATTTCGCTGCTCAAAGGAAAAGAGTTTATATTGCTTAGCTGTGGTTGCTGAGATCAAATCTTCTCCCTACAGTGGCTTTAAGGGACTCTGAGGAGGGTTGATTATATCCACACTCTGCTTACTTTAAGCTCATTAAGCTACAATTAAAATGATATCTGTAAAGCTTGGTGAAAAATTAAATTGCTTTTAAGG
>WAAF01009201.1:0-29413 GCA_013400475.1 Tricholaema leucomelas | reverse complement strand
TGCTGGTTGTCTGGGAGAAGAGACCAACCCCCACCTGGCTACAACCTCCCTTCAGGTAGTTGTAGACAGCAATGAGGTCTGCCCTGAGCCTCCTCTTCTCCAGGCTGAACAACCCCAGCTCCCTCAGCCTCTCCTCATGCATCAGAAGGACTGCTTTTTGCACCTATGTTAAATTGTAAAGGTTAGCAAATCCTCTCTTTCAGAGAAAGTCTAGAATAAGAAAGCAACCATTTCATGAACATCCTTCTCCAGCACTATTTGTGGTGTGCTGAATCCCTGCCTGGCTGAATTGTGCCTATGTAGAAGATTCAAGTTCAAGTTTCGCATCAGGCTTCATAGAGGTATTTGTTAGATCAGAATTAGTTTAGATATTCTTACAAGATGGGCACAAAAATTGGAGAAAGTGTCAAGCTGAAAAAGCAAGCACTAGCACTTAGTAAAAAAACCTATGTTCTTAAAAAAGATCTCATTTAATCTACAGCCTACATGCAAAATGAGTTGAATTAGGGTTGACCATGCACTCTGAATTCTGAAATATTCTGTCTTTAAGCCATAATTTGGGTCACAATTTTAGACTCCTTGATTTCAGACAGTAGGGTGGTAGGTGTTCTGTTAGAGTTCTTGCCTATATCTTTCCCCTGGAAAGTTCTTACTTGCTTTGACAGAGGAGAGAGACAGGAACCAAAAGGGCCTTCTCCCATGCAGAGGTGCCTTCATATTGGTTACGTTTTCCCCACTTTATAAGATGAAACCACTACTGAGGAGAGATGGAGATTGCCTACATCGTGCATTTTTCTTTGGACTGACCTTAAAGGTATTTGCCTGAAATGTAAGATCTGTGAATTCAAGGTTGAAGGGGTTTAAATGTCAGTCTTTTGATCTCTTGTTAGTGCTCTGATTTCTTTGTTACCCTCACTGCATCTTGATTTGCTTCCTTCTTTTCCTTCAGTCACTCATGTCATTGCTCTCCTCTCACTCCCCATCATCATCTGCCTCCGAATGAGGGTGTTGGAGTTCAAATAGTGTGTGGAATCTGGCAGCCGTGGAGAAGGCCTGAGTGTGACACCTATGGAGATCTCTGCTTGCATGACTGGCCTTTTCTACAACTGACTCCTGCTCTTGTCTTGTGTGGTGTTTGGAAGAGCGAAGTCATGCAGAGGGTGCCTGGCATTCTTGCAAAATAACAGTCAAAATGCCTCGTTCAGTTGCCTATAATCCTTTAGAATATGTCTTAACCTCTCAGTTTAGTGTATGAAAGCCTTATCCAGTGGCAGCTATTCTTATGGGGGGGTGGGTTTGAAGACCAATCTAATAACAAAATCAACTTTCCATTAAGTAGAGGTTGTAGGGCAAGTCGCTAGTAATATGAAGATTTAAAGTGATGCCATCTAATGCAGATGGACCTACATAATCCTGTAACTTGAATGCTGCTGCTGTGAGAGTTACAAGTGTCATGCTTATTTACTCCGTAAGGCATTTGCTCCTATTGCATTTTATATCATTATAAAATGAGAATTTTTTTTTTTTTGAGAAATACATTGATTAAAAAAATTGGAGTTGGTAGTAAAAAATTGATGTGCAAGGATTTGGGGCTCTTGGGATCTAAATTTTGATTTTTTTTTCCTCAGCCCTGAGGAGAAGGACCTGGGGGTCTGGGTTGACAAAAAGCTCAACATGAGCCGACAGTGTGCACATGCAGCCCAGACAGCAACCCTGTGCTGGGCTGCAGCAAGAGCAGTGTGGGCAGCAGGGCAAGGGAGGGGATTCTCCCCCTTTACTCTGCTCTCCTCAGACCCCACCTGGAGTACTGTGTGCAGTTCTGGAGCCCCCAACACAAGAAGGACATGGAACTGCTGGAGCGGGTCCAGAGGAGAGCCACGAAGATGCTCAGAGGGCTGCAGCAGCTCTGCTACGAGGACAGGCTGAGAGAGTTGGGGCTCTTCAGCCTGGAGAAGAGAAGGCTTCGAGGAGACCTTAGAGTGGCTTTGCAGTATCTGAAGGGAGCCTACAGGAAGGCTGGGGAGGGACTATTGACAAGGTCTGGTAATGTCAGGATGAGGGGGAATGGGTTTAAACTGGAAGAGGGGAGACTTAGACTGGATGTTAGGAGGAAGTTCTTTACAGTGAGGGTGGTAAGACACTGGCACAGGTTGCCCAGGGAGGTTGTGGATGCTTCCTCCCTGGAGGTGTTTAAGGCCAGGCTGGATGAGGCCTTGAGCAGCCTGCTCTAGTGGGAGGTGTCCCTGCCTATGGCAGGGGGTTGGAGCTGGATGATCCTTGAGGTCCCTTCCAACCTAAACCATTCTATGATTCTATGATGCTGACGCTTGGCACTTTACAGTAAAGACCTTGTAATTATTCTCCTATACAAATGCTATATGAATTTTACAAAGTGAGTTCAGCAAATAGTTCATCTGCAAATTGTTTGCAGCCAACCGGGCAAAATGATGTATTTATAAGACTTAGCTTTTTCAAGATGCACAATAAACTGAATTTATTTTCCTAGGGTTTTGTTTGGTTGTTTTTCAAATTAAAACCACAACTAAACTTCTCATGAAATAATTAAATTGAAACATTAGCTAATACCTTCATGGTCTACAATTACTGACAGCATGGTTGTGGAAATGCTCTCTTCTTATCAAAGCAGATTAAGTAATAGGAAACATTTTTGTGCTAGTTTGAGCCTAGCTAGAATGTTTTGGTGAGAAGGGCTAGATCATAAGCTGAGAAATGAAAACAATGGTGAGGTCTGCTTCGGTCACAGTCTTGCTGAGATGTGTAGAAAGGAAAAGCAAAACATTAGATAAAGTCAGTTCACTTGGGCACTTCGCTCTGGGCTGTGCTCTCAGCTCTTTGCCTGCTGGGGAGCTGAGGCTGCTGGCTGAACTCCATCTTGCTTTCTAACCTCACCCTCCATTTGCTTTGCTGATTCACCTTTGCTTCTTAATCCCCTTGGCCGAGCCTCCATTCTTCCTTGGGACTGGGATAAGGTTGAGAGGGGTAGGGGGCAGGTGAGGGGGTGGTTGAGAGCCCCTCCTGGGGACTCAGGTTTCTGGGAGGGGAGTTGTGTCTGTGTTACCTTTTACCTTGTCTATTTCTGTCTATAACTGTATATACTGTAAATATCTGCTTGTAAATTGTGCTAGCTGTAAATATAAGCTTCATTCAAATGTCAGGGGGCAGGGGACACCCAAACCACCACAATTTTAATTTTCCAAATGTAATAATGGAATCAAAGAATGCATTGTGTTGGAAAGAAACCTTCAAAAGCCATCTAGTCCAATCCCCCTGCTGTAATCAGGGACATCTCCAACTAGATCATGTTGCTCATTGCCCCATCAGGCCTGAGTGATTCCAGGAATGGGGCCTTCACCACCTTCCTGGGCAACCTGTTCCAGTGTTCCACTACCCTCATAGCAAAGAACTTCTGATGTCCAATCTAAATCTACCCTTCTCTAGTTTAAAAACACTGCCCCTTGTACTAGTGCTACATGCCTTTCCAATAGTCCTCCCCAGCTTTGTTGTAGGCCCACTTCAAGTACTGGAAAGCTTCTATAATGTCTGTCCAGAGCCACCTTCTCTCCCAACTGGAGAACCCCAACTCTCTCAGCCTGTCTTCAGAGGAGAGCTGCTCCACCCTTCTGATGATTTTTGTGGGCCTCCTCTGGACCCACTCCATCGAGTCCACATCCTTCCTGTCTTGAGGGCCCCAGGGCTGGACACAGTACTCCAGGAGAGGTCTCACCAGAGCAGAGTGGCAGAATTGCCTCTCTCAGTCTGCTGGCCACACTTTGTCTGATGCAGCCCGGGGTACGACTGGCCTGCTGCACTGAAAGAGTGCATTGCTGGCTTATGTCCGGGTTTTTGTCCACCAGTACCCCTAAGTCCTTTTCCAAAGGGCTGCTTTCTGCTGAACTAAGCCTTGAAAATAGTTTCTCTTGAAGCTTAACCATATCTTGCATCTTTGTTAAAATTATTTTTTTTCATGGTCTTGAAATAAATGTTTTGAGATGAAGATTAAAATTAGCAAAATGCATTAAGCCTGTTGGCTGTTGTTGATAACGGAGTTAGGTGTAATTCTGCCCAGTGGAGGTTAGCCACAGTGTTACCTCTTCCAAAGTCTGAATAAACACTTGCATATGACTAAGTCATCCCCTAATTTTATTCATCAACATCACTGAACACTGTGAACTCTCTTTCCCAGGAGTATCTTGAATGAGTGATTTTCAGTACTTGCAAAACAACTTCCTGTATATTTTCTTTACTATTTTCACATATTTGTTATTTTTGGTGATTTTCAGTCTTAAGTGTCTTGTTTTGTCTGAACTGCTTCATATGTGGCAGTGAGATTCCAGCTGAATGTCCACTTACTTTCTCATTAGGGTTAGAGTTCACAAAGCTCAGGTTTGGTTAGTTCACCTTTTGCTAGGAATGCAGATGTAGCAAAAATCAGTTTCAGGCATTCAGTTCACAGCATCTTTGTTTTTGTTGTTCATGGGGCTTAGTTACACTTTCAATACCATATGACACAGATACTTAACTGTAACTGTCAATATTTGATTTCTTTCATCTAAACAAAAGTATCCTCACCCAAATTATCTTCCAGTAGATTTGTAATATATCAGAGTGCACTAAATTTTTTTTTCCTCATCTTTATCCTGCTGCATTTTTTTATCTATCAAATACTTTAAAACCTATACCTTCCTCTGTACTCAGCAGCACAGGTTAGGCCACACCTTGAGTCCTGTGTGCAGTCTGGGCCCCCCAATCTAAGAAAGATGTTGAGGTGCTTGAACCTGTCCAGAGAAGGGCAACAAGGCTGGTGAGGAGGCTGGAACACAAACCTTATGAGGAGAGGCTGAGGGAGTTATCGTTGTTCAGCCTGAAGAAGAGGAGGTTCAGGGGAGATCACATTGCTGTCTACAGCTACCTGAAAGGAGGTTGTAGGCAGGTGAGGTTGGTCTCTTCTCTCAGGCACACAGTGACAGAACAAGAAGACACAGTCTCAAACTGCACCAGGGCAGGTTTGGCCTGGATGTTAGGAAGAATTTCTTCACAGAAAGAGTGACTGGCATTGGAATGGGCTGCTCAGGCTGATGTGGAGTCACTGTCCTTGGAGGTGTTTAAAAAGAGTCTGGATAAGGCACTTAGTGCCATGGTTTAGTTAATTAGAGGATGTTAGGTGATAGGTTGGACTCAATGATCTTGAAAGTCTTTTCCAGCCTGATTAATTCTGTGATCTTCAAGAATGACATCGCAGAAGACAGTGTAGCTTCCTTTTTGCAATCTTTGTCAGATAGAAGCTTTCCATGTTACAGTATTATCACAGTATTATCAAGGTTGGAAGAGACCTCATAGATCATCAAGTCCAACCTGTTACCACAGAGCTCAAGGCTAGACCATGGCACCAAGTGCCATGTCCAATCCTGCCTTGAACAGCTCCAGGGACGGCGACTCCACCACCTCCCTGGGCAGCCCATTCCAGTAGCCAATGACTCTCTCAGTGAAGAACTTTCTCCTCACCTCAAGCCTAAATTTCCCCTGGCAATATTGGATATACAATATCCAATATTGGATAATAGAGTATGTCACCTAATAATTTATTAAGTAATAAAGGTGAGTTTAGTCCTTGTTGATGTGCATATCATTAAAGGTGATTATGAGCTTTGGGGACAATCACAAGTCAGTTAAAAAAATAAACCCATTCTTCTTCTCAGAATACTGTAGTATCACACTACTTCAACCAAACATGTTATTTCTTTCCTATGCATGTTGCTTGAGTAATAAGAATTCTTCTTTCTTCCACTTCAAAACCCACTTAACAATAAACATTGTACAAAATACTTTCATTTCAGTATATTTTCTTTTTCATAATGCTTTGCTCTTTCATTTAATCACTATGTGCTTGACTACCTATAATCATTGAAAACATCTACCAGCACGTGGTTTTTCTTTGTTACCTCTAGGCTTCACTGTTATTAAGCTAAACAATGTAAGGGTCATTGGTGTATGTATCTAAGATTTCACAATTTTCAAACTTATTTTGGGCACTTTTAACCTACCTTCCCAGAATTTAAATAATTGTATCAGTATTATTGATACATGTGATACAGCTGCTTCAGAAGTGGAATGCAGGTGAGACTTGGCACTAACTTACACAGAAATAGCCTCTGGGTTATACCATTCCATCAGAGCCTTCATTCCTGCTCTTTGGAACATTTGCATGTAGGGAAGCTTTGTATGGGTGTTTTATGAAAGAGAAGTGGGATGCAGGTGAGACTTGGCACTAACTTACACAGAAATAGCTTCTGGGTTATACCATTCCATCAGAACATTTGCATGTAGGGAAGCTTTGTATGGGTGTTTTATGAAAGAAATCCTTTTACAATAAGAAGTGCTGTAGACATTTCTAGTACTGACCTAGATCCCACTAGGTGCTCATGGAGCTGATCTTTCCTTACTAGTCTAGATGTCTGCTGCAGAGAGCGGGCGTTCTTCAGCTTCTGTAGCACTGAAGTGAGGGGTCTGAAGATGGTGTACAGAAGTTGCTCTTTTCTCTCCTATTCCTTTCACTTTTGTTTCTCATATTCTTATAGCCCATTAGGTTCTTGTTTTTTATTTAACTTCTGGTGTTCTCTATGCCACTTTGGTATCATTCTGGGTCCACAGTCCTCTAGCCTGATCTTCTTTACTTCTCTCAAAATAAGCTCTTCGGATCATTTAAATAAAACATTGCTGACAACTATTTTATTTTTTCTTTGTTGCTCTTTACAAAACTAAGGTCTTCAAGTAAGTATAAAGGGATAAATCAGAATGCAAGTAAATACAGACTGATAAAATAACAGCCCTTGGAATTAAATACAAGTTTTTTGAGTGTTACATTGGTGTAATTTTAGCTAAATTTAAATAGTGAATGATGTCAATCTGAGTAACCAGCATCACAAATTCCTTGGAGATGATGTCAGCAAGGGGCTTTCAATGATCTTCAGTATGTTTATTACTATGATTACGATAAATAGACCTATTATCCCAAAGCCTTTTTAGCAAACATAGTTGCACAATATTTTCACAAAACTAAAGGGAACTTCTGTGAAGTAACAGAAATTCCAGATGCATTCTTGTCCAATGACAAATTTGACATCTAAAGCACAACTCCCTTGGCCTGTTTTTAATGACAGCAGAACACTTTTTATTCTTGCACCTTAAAGTGCAAAGATGGCCCGTGTCAATGCAACCACCTTTCTTGCTTACCAGGCAGAGAACAGATAACAGAAGTTAAACTAGAAATATGGAAGTGCAAAGTAAGAAAGGGCATGAGAGAGATCTGTTAATTTATCTCATCTCCAAGTCTGCAGTGTCCTCTGTGTACAAAAAGTGGAAGCCTCTGATCTGCAGAATCACAAGGGGTGTCCACTGGACATCCTGGAGGCTATGAAAAGGCAAGCTGGAAGACACTTCCAAGAGACCTTTGTATGTCTAACAAGATGAAGAAGAAGAAGACAGTCTTCAAAAGTGCATTAATAGAAGTGAAAGATAAACCACAAACCCAGGATTGTTAGGAAGTAATAGAAAATCATCTTCTGCAGCAGTATAGGAATTTATCATTCAGAAAGACCTGACCAGAAAAAAAAGAGCTGAGTTATTAAGAGCTGGATGTAATTAGCAATAGTCATGAGACCAGTGTGAGCAACAACTGTGTTACTGCCATGAAATACACAAATATGTTCCCATGATGAAGAAAGAAAGATGCTCCCGTTGGATATAATCTCATCAAGAAGTGCTTCCCTGGAGCGTTGCTTTCTGCTCTGGCTGTGAATGCTCAAGGAAGCGTTAATTGCAGAGGAGCAGACGCAGGGAAGGGTTGTTTGCACAGTGTGGGGGAATAGAGAGGATCTTCCTGGAGACAAATAAAGAGCTTGCTTTCTTCTCGTGAGCTGAAGTTAGCAAGGGAACATAATTACTCTTTGTAATTTAACTGGAGGTGGTAGAAGGGAGAGGAAGAAACGAAAGCACAACATAAATGTTGGAGAAGAAACAGGATTATTTAAATGGTAATGACAATTTTGGCACAAGACCTTGAAAATTCTCATTCACAGAGCCAAACTGTTATTTTGATGGAAATTGGATCCTTTAGGCAGTAACTCAGTTTTGCAACAATGGCAGATTAGATGCCACAGAAGAACAGGAAAGAATGAGCACCAGGACACCTCAAGGGAAGTTCTGGAGTCTTGTGGTGGGTCAAGAGGAGGCTGGGAAGGAGAAGGAAGGCTGACCACTTCTTGTAGGGCTGTTGGGGGCATGGCTTAAAAAAAGTATTAAAGGAAGCTTTTGGTCAGATAATAGGTCAGTGTCTGTCTAGAAGGTGCTGGTCAAGTTGGGTGACTGAGAGGGCTACTCACAGTTTGATGGGTCTGGGTAAGGGGATGTGAGACATCAGTTTCTGTGTGCTGTGGAAGGTTTTGTATGTAATTGGGGCTTATTTTATTTTATTTTATTGTTTTTCTCCTGTGCTTTTCAGAAGAAAGGAAAACTTTAGCACATCTCACTACCAAGGTTCAACAGATACTCCCCTACCTCTTCATTGGACTACTTACTCCCTATCCTGCTGCAAGAATACATTGAAGTGGGAGATGAGAGGAATATTTTTTGACATCACAGAATGGAGGCTCTGGAAGAAGAACAGTGGAGACAAGGTACCTGACAAATTTAAAGGTGAAATTTGTTCACTTTATGCAGGTCTTTATGGAACTTTTATAGCAGAACAAGGAAAGACCTAGTGACCCTGGACATCCTTTCTAGTCCTGTATTCTTGTGAAAAAAAATCCTTAAGTTTTGTCTTCTGTTTCTTTAAATAAATGTTTTATGCTTGAAGACAGAGGACAGTGAAAGCATGGCAAATGTCTGTATACATCAGTGGTTTCTACAGAAATATCACAGGGCAAGGGCAGGCAAAGGAGTGCCCTGCAAGTTAAACTGCTTTTATGAGAATATCTGACTGCTTCTCTCTTCTATATTGTTTCACCGTGGATCATATTTATAGCATACTGGAGACAATCTGTGTCAGTTTAAGCAGGAGTAGAGAAATAAAACTGAATAAAGTGATGTTACCTTGAGCTAGGTTTTCTGTTCCTATTGTAGCAAAGGACTGGAGGGCCAGACTCCAAATCACTTTTGGTTTTCATCAGATCTCTCCAAAATATCATTCTGATTTTATTCCATTTCACATGATGAGATATTAGGAAAAAAAAACAAAACAAAACAACAAAAACATTTCAATTCAAATCTTGGTAATTTTCATTAAGCAAAATGTATGAAGTGACAAGAATGCAGGATGATTTTGTCTGTGAAGGTAAATATTAACAGCATGGAACCGAACAACAACTATCAGTCAAATCTGTCATCTTTATCTGCATCATTACATAAAATGGTTTTAGCCAGAAAGAAGGCTTTGGCTGAATGGTCATGATTAAAGCTTCTGACATCTATTCTGATGAATAGCTACCCTGAAATTTCAAGAGGCGTCTCTTTTCTCCTGTCAGACATAATTCTTCCAGAAACAACAAATATGCTTTGAGTATATATTGTGGAGGGAGGTCAGCTGCGATGTGAAATAGCAAACACTGCTAATGCTGGACTTGCCTTCCTTCTATCATGCCAAGAGCAGAAGGTTATCATCTGCGACCTTCAGAAAAACATTCTTAGAAAGAGGCTTTCAGGTTGTTTTCATAAGGAGGCCTTCTCCCATTCCCCAGTAAAGTTTCCCTCCCCATTTAAAGTACCTGCCCAAGTGTAGATTAAAGAACTGTAAAGCAAGAAGAGGAAAAGCTGCCATGAGTGTTGAAGCATTCAGTGCTTCTTTAGCCAGAAAGCTTTCTGCAAGGCAATTGGTGTTGGCGAGGAGCACAGACTCCACCCTAAAGCTATTCCTTGCACAGTTAAACAAGCTATTGGACTCTTTTCCAGGCAGCATATGAGATTTCACTGAGATAGAGAAAATCAAGGTCAATTCATCTAGACCATGAGCAATCAATAATGGATTTTGTGTCAGGGAGATGGGCTGAGTGATTACAGTGCAGTACCCCAGTCCACAAACCTCTCACAACTGAGGTCAACAGAATTGTTTTATTTTTCTTTTTTAACATGAAGAGGGAGGATAAAGGTCATGCAGAAATCCCATCTCTTCTTGTTTATGAGTGCAATCCATAGATCTGCTTTAAATTAGGGAACCAGGCCTTGCTTTCTGCTGTCAAAGATTAATGCCAGCATTAATGAGGCCAAGCTTCTTTTTGGAAAAGTCTCTCTCAAATCAGCAACTGAGATGTGAATCAAACCCATGACTTCTTTGTCCACCAGTGACATTCTTTACCTTTCTTTCTTTAAGCACTGGGAAAGCCAATGTAATTATGTGCCAAACATCAAGGAACACATATTCAGATGCAATTAGAGATGTTGTGTGGCCAGTATAGTTTTCAAAAGGGTAGAGCATCCACAGCACAGATTGAGGTAATTGTGAAATAGTAAAGCTTGACACTGCTGAAGAAACCAAGGTCAATTTATTTTAGCTGAGCTTCTTGCTAGTGGTCAGTTTGAAAATCTGTCCGCTGGTGAATTTCCCATGGACACCTTTAACCTGATAAAGTATTTGAAATGCCAGAAGCAATTTAGTCTGGCATGGCACAGACTTTTTTCTGCTAAACGGTAGAGATTAAATTTGTATTGCTAAAGGAAAAATAATAGCATACAACACAAGCCTCATCAAGGAGCGAAACGTGATTAGCCTTTAAAAGACAAAGCCAAATGCCTTCTGTTTTCTCACATAGCAAGAGGCATGGCAAGAAAATGAAGGTATCTGGTCTCCTGTCCTGAAGGAAAGTGTTTAGATTAGGTTGGAACAAGTAAATAAGCCAAAGAGGCAGCTTGTGCTGCTATGTGACAGAGCCCACTGTTTGTGAGTAGACAGTAAGAGCAAAAAGATATCTATTTGTTTAAGTAGCTGCAGAAGTGCTAAAACACAGCCCTTAAAATAGCCAAGAACTTCCTATTACATCACACCAGATCTCATAAACCTTGCGCTCAATCTGTGCTCCATGCTGTGTTCATGAGAAATTAGTACAGAGCTGCAGGAGCCACAGTCACAGACCTGTAATGTGTGCTGATTTCTCTTAGTCTGGGCACTCATTAGCCACTGGGATGGCTGTCCGGGTGCAAAGTCTTGATGCAGACACAACTTGCAGTACCACTACACGAGTCATTCAGCACAGGTGTAGGCTACACTTGTCTGAGTGAATAGCTTCAATACAGTTAAACCAATGGCAGGTGTGCCTCCAGGCAAGAGGTGGGTTACAGACATGACTGACCTCCATCTGCAGAGCTGACAGCTTTCAAAACCTGCATTTTGTGCTGGCTAGGACATCTGCAGTGTGTGCTTCTTGCACATTGCATATCGATGCCACATCAAACAGAATTAGACTCTTTTATCTTAACAAACTCAAGTACCTGTGGTTATCATAAAGTAATCATGTGGCAAAGCCTGAGTCAAGTGTCCCCCATCCCACTCCCCACTAATTCTGTTACCCCAGTGAACTGTACCCTGATCTCAGCTGGCAGTCTTCAAGGTTCTGGGTGCCCTGCTTCCTGAGGCCAGGGCTGCTGTCTCATAATTCTGTGTGGGCACCTCTTATCTAGCCCAGTGTGCTGTGAAGCTCATTTTACATTAACTTGCACCACGCTCCCTCAGTTGGCAGCATGTAAGACAAAGAAGCATATGGGTCTATATTGTCATTACTGTAATGATGATTACCCGGGAAAAAGGAGGAGATAGTAAGGAGCAAAATCTAGATGACAAGATTCTTATATTAACTTGCCATTCTAATCAAGTAATCTGGTTTAGGTAATTACATTATAATTATTCAGAAGGTACTCATTTGAAAATCCAGAAATCTAAATTTATGTAAAGTCAAAGCCCTATAGCATCTGCATTATTACTGCAATGCATTTGTCATTGTCTGGACTAGATATGGGAAGATGTTTTCTGGAACATTTGCTACTGAAAGTAGGTTTCTTTACCAGGTATAAATAATTAAAATCAATCCCTTCTGCTAAATTGGGAATTTTCCTTTCTTCTTTTGACATTTTAAAAGCAGATATATTTAAAATTCTATGATAAGTTTATCTATTTTTTTTTTCTGTATTAAAAGGGAGACAAGATAAACTATGTAAATGTGCAAGAGTTAAATGTACTCTGTATTTTGCCTAAAGTACTGAAATCTATAAAAATCATGAAGATACACTAAAGAATTTTACTTTTGTGCTTAAGTGATGTATAACATTGCACAATATCTGAATAAATCTAATACTGTGTTGCTCTGCTGGTTTTGAAATACCTATTTACTAGTAGTTTGTTACGCATTTCCAGTGACAGTCATAGTAAATTTAGACTCTTTCGTTCTGTTACTATCTCACTTAATCAGCTTAAGAATATGGCAAGGAACAGAGCTCTCAGTTAGTAGTCAAATGCAGTTCTGAGTTCACAGCTACATAGTTTCATTTATTGCTGCAAGAATGAATGTATGATTCAGCTGCCTTTATTAGTTTATGTTAGATGGATTATTTGAAAAATTGTTTTCCTTTAATTTTTCTCTGCTTCATCTGAAACCTCCTCAAGTGTGCCCAGCCAGCTTGATGTGCTGAGATCTGCAAGGCAGCCCTTGTTTCCAGTGAAATACCTGTTAGGAGGTGTTGGTATGATATAAGGTAGCACCATAGGTTTAGGATTCCTATTAAGCTTACATGAACCTTTCCCCTCACTTGTATGCAGAGGCTCTTCCCTAGCTGTTGTCCTTCTGCCTGTTAACCTCTGTAGTGGATGCCTCAAAGAATACCTGCATCTGTTTGCCTTTTTAGTCACCTTTTCTTTTCTGGTCATTTTTTCTTCTCTCAGACTCTGCTATTTCCCCCTATAGCTGTGTATTTACTTCTGTAAAGCCTTCTGGACAGAATTTACATATAAAATATTAGACAAAATAAGACCATAATACACAAAGCATGGGCTTACTCTGCATCCACAGCTGGTAGCAATAGAAACATTGAAACATTATCAAGTTGATTGTGATACTGATTGAATAAAGAGCTCTGATTTCATACAGAAACTCTTTTTTTTTTTTTTTAAATAGAAAGCTTTGTCAGGTCTTTTTTGTGCCATTTCATTAAAAAACACATACTTCAGTTTTGTTTGGCAGCAAACAATGGGCACTAACACAGCCCAGTGACCAGCACTTGGCAAGTGCCCTGTCCAGAACACGTATTTGCTGGGTAAACAAACTATATGGAGTTAGGAAACTGCTGATTCGATGCTGCAAAAGCTGTGAATATCTTCTCACGTCGAAAGTATGTGGTGCCTTTCTCATAAACCCTACAGGTAGAGTGTGTGTCACTGGGGAAAATTGCAAAATGGAAAAAATACTAATAAGCTTTTCCAGACAGCAGTATAAAAACATTATTGCTTCTGCTACTATGTCTGCTATTTATTATATCTCCTCTTACTCAAGCATGGTTTAACTCTATCATAAGCTTCCCTCAGCTCAGTTCAGTTGGAAATGCCTAGGACAGAAATATGGAGGTCTTCTGCTAGAGGTAGCTTAAGAGTATACTTTGTTTTCAGAATTCTATATTAAAATTCTAGGGGGGTTCATTTTTTTGCTCGTTTGCTTGTTTTGTGTTTTTTTTTCTAAGGCAGTTTATCCGGTTCTTGGATTTGCAACTCGTCTTCTTAGTTTGATTCTAATTCATGTACTTGCTGTTCCTCAAGTTTTGACATAAAAACTATACAGAGAGGAAGGGAAGTCCACAAAGCATAAAGACACAGAAACACTTCTAAAGTTATAGTTTAGCTAAACTGTTAAGCTCAGGTCTTTTGTTGGTGTGACAATGGGTAATGCCATTATATATGGTGATGTGAACCAGCCACGTGTAAATGCTCTGGAGAAGTTTCTCAGTGCTTAGTCAGGGATAAGTCAGAGATTGTAAGAGAAAAGGGAAATCTTGATGAAAACCATTGCAGAATAAGGAAAGATAATTAATAATTCCTAATAATCCAACATTTTCTTAAAAGCTCTGATTGTGGAGTCCACACAATCTTCTTAGCTGTTTTCTTCTAGTGCTTCAATATGCCTGTAAGTATGAAGTTTCTTCCAGCCTGCTCTTTTCTGGATTCCCAGTGATGAACATTTTTTCACATACAGTGCCCAAACCAGAAGAGTGCTCCAGTCAAAGTTTCACCAGAACTCCTGATATATTGCAAGCTGCAGTTCTTGTGATCACTTGAAAATATCGAAAGTTCCTCAAACTGCTTGAGCTGCTGTGTCTCACGTTCTTGGAAATGACTTTGTATTTCTTAATAAACAGGATACTTGACTTCTCAGATGTTAGTTTTGAGGCTTTACATGGAATTAAGAGTGCCTTAGGTTTTTACAGAAGCTCTGATTGAATGGCCTAAACTTTGGTAACCTAATGTGTTTTGTTTCCCTTTTGTCTAGTCTAAGTCTAGGTTGAGTATAATCCCATATTTTCATTATATTTCTAGGTTTCCTACAAATATGTATTGAGTCTCCATGTTTATTTTGCATACAATGCCCAGTGTTTGAAAAATACCCTATGTGTTTATATCCTCTCTTTGTATTTCAGATTTAAAAGAACACTTCATCTCTCTGTGAGTTAGTGATTTGCTAACACTCAGTCAAATAACTTGACTTACATTTAGCAGATTCTGTGAAGTGTTCAGCACATGATGCCTCCAATGAACTAACCCCAAAGGATATTTTCAAAGCTGGGAAGTCCTGATAGTGGCATTGTGGCAGGCAGGTTGAAAAATCTTTCTTGAGTTGAAGATTAAGAAATCCTTGCGAGGAGAAGGATTTGAATTCAAATACCTCTTTGAGTTCGCCCTGGAATCTCAAAGCCAGCTTTTCTTCTGTGGAAGCAATCTGAGAACGTAATAGAAAGAAGATTCATCTGATTACAGATCCTATGAAAAACAGTAATGAGAATATGATGGAAGAACGCTGAGCTGCCTGTGTATTTTCGTATGATGCTTCTCCAAACGTCAGACGTAAACGTCACGTACGTGATAATCCTAAACTTCTACTACCAAAAACTTTCCTTCCTTCTCTATGAGAATCAGAACTCATGTGGTCCTTAAACAGATGAACAACTTTCAAACAAGAGCGTCATGTGAGGAACAGGATTTCTGAAGAGGAGATGAAGGATGCCTGCTTTAGGCCCTTTTCTTAGTTACAGATACATGTTACTTGGACCTTTATGGGAAATGCCCTGAGCTTCACTCTTACATGTTACTTGGACCTTTATGGGAAATGCCCTGAGCTTCACTCTTACATGTTACTTGGACCTTTATGGGAAATGCCCTGAGCTTCACTCTTACATGTTACTTGGACCTTTATGGGAAATGCCCTGAGCTTCACTCTTCAAAAAAAATGGTATGGGCAGGGAGAAAATTTCATATGGGGACAGATTATAGAGGCAGATGATCAGTCTTTGTGTTATTTTCCTAGGCATAATTTCATTTAGAATCAAAGAGGAGGCATTGCCTGCACAATGTAATGCACTTTGGCCCAGTGGGGGTTTTGTTCTTTTAAAAAGTTATTAGTGATTTTAAGTCTGTCCCTTGTATCCAATAATCACATACAGCACCTAGTTTAAGGAGGATAAAAAGTTTATCACTTTCCAACAGGTGGCATCTTTAACTTCCTCTGAAATGAGGCATTCAAATCCACTAGTCACTCAAAACATCTAGAAAACCATGCTTAGGAGATGTCACACAGTTTGAAAATACTTTATATATCACTTGAAGATTAACAGGGGATTTTTTTTTTCCTGAGTTTGGAGTCTAATAATTGGAAAAATAAAGTAGTTTTCTGTAATTTGCAGAGGAATACCTCAGTAGCCATCATTGATCTTTTTAATGTTCCTTTGCTAAGTTTCCTTTGTCATCAAGGAGGGCAAACGCTGGACAGTAATAGTTTTCAGCTGAAGTGAAAGGTGAACCATAGATTATGTTTTGATATATAATACATTTTATTTCTGTAAATTCTTTTAAAGCCAAGAGGATACAAGAGAGCAAGGATAATATGGAAAATGAGGTCAGATATGAACAAGTTGGGTGAGCTGAAGAAAAGAATTCAGCAATCTTTATGCTTCGCTGCATAGGCCAGTGACAGGACGCAGGAAGATTATTTCATCATTTTATTTCCTCTAAAACATCAGGTAATTAATTAAATCAGATTGATTTATTCCACTGTGTCAACTTCTATGTTCATGTGACAGATAAAGACTGTGAATAGCAAATCATGCATTTAAAAATCAACTTGACAAAATACATTATTTTTGCCTTTTAGTCTTCTCCATCCTCTCGTGACCCTCAGAACACTGTCCTGAACAATATCAAGCACTTCCCAGGATTTCCTCCATGACCTAGGCCTTCCAAGGTATGTGTCAGTGTCTTGCCTAAGGTCAGCTGCAGGCTGCTTTCAGGGGCATGGCTGGAGACCAGGTGCTGCAGCAGGATCTGGCTTCAGCTCTGCTCATCCAGACCTTTCTTTTGTTGTATCTTAAGAAGACAGAGTGAGTACTTATTTCTGACTTCTGGTAGCGCCTTTTGGCATTCAGAGGATGGTGTGTAAGGGTATTCAGCAGCAGAGGTCAGGCTATGCTGTCTGACTCTCTACATTTCCCTGTGAACTCTTCCCATCTACCACTGCACTGTTACACGTGTCCTAGTTATTACCTACCAAATACTGACTGACATTGCTTTGTGTGCCTGCTGTCAGGGACATGGTTATTTTTGTTCCATTTACAACAGCGAACAATTCAGCCTTTGGTTATGTTGGGTTTTGAGGATATTCACAGTTACAGAATCACAGAATTAACCAGGTTGGAAAGACCTTTGAGAGCAAGTCAGACTTAACACCTAACACCTTCTAATTAACTAAACCATGGCACCAAATGCTTAATCCAGTTTCCTTTTAAACTCCTCTAGAGATGGTGACTCCACCACCTCCCTGGGCAGCCCATTCCAATGGCAAATCACTCTTTCTGTGAGGAACTTCTTCCTAACATCCAGCCTAAACCTGCCTTGGCATAGCTTGAGACTGTGACCTCTTGTTCTGTCACTGGGTGCTCAAGAGATGAGACCAACCCCATCTGCCTACAACCTCCTTTCAGGTAGCTGTAGACAGCAGTGAGGTTTCCCCTGAGCCTCCTCTTCTTCATGCTGAACAACCCCATCTCCCTCAGCCTCTCCTCATAGGGCTGTGCTCCAGGCCCCTTACCAGCCTTGTTTGCCTTCTCTGGACACCTTCCAGCACGTCAACATCTTTCTTAAATTGAGAGGCCCAGAACTGGACACAGTACTCAAGGTGTGGCCTAGCCAGTGCTGAGTACAGGGACAGAATAACCTCCCATGTCCTACTTGTCACACTATTCCTGATACAGGCCAGGATGCCATTGGCCTTGGGCACACTGCTGGCTTATCTTCAGTCAGCTGTTGATCAGTACCCCCAGGTCCGTCTCTGCCTGGCTGCTCTCCAACCACTCTGTCCCCAGCCTGTAGTGCTGCATGGGGTTGTTGTGGCCAAAGTGCAGTACCTGACACTTGGCCTTGTTAAAACTCAAAGCATTGGACTTGCCCATCTATCCAGGGTTGGGCCCAGCACTGATCCCTGGGATACACCTCAAGTGACTGGCTGCCGACTGGATGTGACTCCATTCACCACCACTCTCTGGGCCTGGCCATCCAGCCGGTTCTTAACCCAGCACAAAGTGGCCCTGTTCAAGCCATGGGCTGCCAGCTTTGCCAGGAGTTTGCCATAGAATCATAAAATCATAGAAATAGTCAGCGCTGGAAGGGACCACAAGGATCACCTAGTTATAAACCCTCTGCCATGGGCAGGGACACCCAACCCTAGAGCAGGCTGGTCACAGCCTCATCCAGCCTGGCCTTACACACCTCCAGGGATGGGCCTCAACCACCTCCCTGGGCAACCCATTCCAGGCTCTCACCACTCTCATGCTGAACAACTTCCTCCTCACGTCCAGTCTGAATCTCCCCACCTCCAGCTTTGCTCCATTCCCCCCAGTCCTGTCACTCCCTTATATCCTAAAAAGTCCCTCCCCAGCTTTTTTGTAGGCCCCATTCAGATACTGAAAGGCCACAATAAGGTCACCTCGGAGCCTCCTCTTCTCCAGACTGAACAGCCCCAACTCTTTCAGTCTGTCCTCATAGCAAAGGTGCTCCAGCTCTCTGATCACCCTCATGGCTCTGTATTGCACAAACACTGCTGGGTTTATCTCCACTATCATCTAGCCATCTGAAATAGGTAATATGGTTTAAGTTACTCATCAAGGCTTCCTCATTCCCTGTTCTGGAGACAGGTGGGCACCTCCAAAGAGTGATGGAGCCAGCCTCTTCTCAGTGATGCCCAGTGACAGGACAAGGGGCAATGGGTGGAAGTTGAGGCATAGGACATTCCATGTGAACCTGAGGAAGAATTTTTTTCACTGTGAGGTGATGGAGCACTGGAACCAGCTGCCCAGGGGCGTTGTGGAGTCCTCCTCTCTGGAGATGTTTAAGAACCGTCTGGACACGTTCCAGTGTGATGTGCTTCAGGTGATCCTGCTCTGGCAGAGGAGCTGGACCCAATGATCTTTCAAGGTCTCTTCCAGCCCCTGACATTCTATAATTCTATGAATTGCCTTATTGTAAGACAGGTTTTGATTCGACCTGGTCTCGTTTTAGTTTAATTTTCCCCAAAAGGTAATAGCACTTCAGCATATGTTAGTTGGGTCAGGAGAGCTCCTACTTCATGGGCCCCAGTTTCCTGGGATCCTAAATCTGTCTATCTTTGGAGCAGATCTAACCTCTGTCTGTAAGAACTGATGTCAGTGTTAGCACAATGCCTCAGAAATAATAATAATAATAAATTATTGTTATTTCACTTGCTTTCTTCATGGCTGCTTCACTGAAGTAAGCTAATTCTGTCTTCTCACACGTGGCTTCCACTGTTTTTTCCCACTACGTTACACTGGAACAATTCTGCTAATTGCATTCAGAATTGCACTGCTAATATGCATTCAGAATTACTTTGTGCTGCATAGACAAAAGGAAAGATAGGCCTCCTTTCTGAACATCAAGCAGTACTCATGAAACTGTTATGCCCTTCAGCCTCAGAATATATTGAATTTCTCTGCAAGAGTCAAAAAACTGCGCTTTGTTCTGTACGTACAGCTCTCACTGCAATGACAAGGCTTTCAGTCACATATGGGTTAGCCCAAGGTGTATTCTGCCACCAGGAGATGACATGCCATTTCATTTTCACAGTAGTACACAGCCTGTTGCAAGAAGAAATACTTCTGAGACCCTTTTTAAAAAAAAAAAAAAATCAAAATCAAATATGCTCTGCTCTGGTGAGACCTCACCTGGAGTACTGTGTCCAGTTCTGGAGCTCTCAATATAGGAAAGACATGAACCTGATGGAGGGGGTCCAGAGGAGGGCCACAGAAATGGTTAAAGGCTTGGAGCACCTCTGCTCCTTGTGGACAGACTGAGAGAGCTGGGGTTGTTCTGCCTGGAGAGGAGGCAGCTCCGGGGGGACCTGATAGCAGCCTTCCAGTACCCGAAGAAGGCCTACAAGAAGGACAGAGAGAGAATGCTTACAAAGGCCTGTGGTGACAGAGCAAAGGGCAGTGGCTTCAAACTAGAAAAGAGCAGATTTAGATTGGATGTTAGAAACAGATTCTTTACTATGAGGCTAGTGGAACAGTGGAACAGGTTGCCCAGGGAGGTAGTTGAGGCCCCATCCCTGCTGTGAGGACAGGCTGAGGGAGCTGGGGTTGTTCAGTCTGCAGAGCAGGCAGCTCCAGGGGGACCTAATAGCATCCTTCCAGTACCTGTCGGGGGCCTACAGGGAGGGATGGAGAGAAGCTGTTTACAAAGGCCTGCAGTGACAGAACGAGGGGCAATGGGTTCAAGCTTAAGAAGAGCAGATTTACATTGGATGTAGTAAAGAACAAATTCTTTACTATGAGAGTGGTGGAGCACTCGAACAGGTTGCCCAGGGAGGTGGTTGAGGCCTCTTCTCTGGAGACATTCAAGGTGAGGCTTGACAGGGCCCTGGGTGACCTGGTCCGGTGAGGATGTCCTTCCTTGACTGCAGGGGGGCTGGACAAGATGACCTGCAGAGGTCTCTTCTGTCCCAGACCATTCTATCATTCTGTGAAATATATTTTGAGTTCTGTTCAGCACTGGACTTAGCATTTCCTATATTCCATTTAAGTTCTTTAAAACTGTAAAGAACAAGTAAGTTTTCTACAGCTTTGTGCACAAGGGCAAATGTTGTGCCATCTGACTGTCCTCTGGCTGTGCACAGACAGAAGTGATTTCTCTTCATGCTTCTGTACGAACCCTCTATGTTAAAATCATTACCTGCCTCGTAGGTGGGGATGTGCCCTTTCAACACTATATGCATGCTTCTTTAGTGCTCTGTTTGTGTATAAATGCATGCATGTAGCTAAAAGTATATATTATAACTTCAGAATTACAAGACCGACCCATAGTTCTGTTGCACAGTAAAGGAAGGTAAATAGGTTCTGTGGTCTCTGTGACAATGTCTCTGCTCTCTTGGAGAGCCTTGTGCACAGCTGGCACTCTGCAGATGCATGGAACTGTCTAATGCATCTGTGCCTTTGCTAACTAAAGAAAATGCAGCAAACCTGGAGATCAGGATAGATAATCAGTTACTTAATCTTGCCTGCAGTGAAGCCAGAACCAGAATTGATTTGGGTTTGAAAGGTCTTTCCCTTATCTGTTTCTGCCTATGGATCCACATAGGCTGTTTGAGTTCATGGCGGATGCTCTGACATCAATAGCATATAAATTAAAGCCAGAAGGGACTATCCTCTAGTCCAACGTTTTCACACTGTAAATCATAACATTTTACTGACTTCATGTATCATCTAGAGCAACATTTCTGGAGAAGCAATTAATCCCAGTTTTCAAATACGCATAGGGGAGGAGCCCATTGTAATCTCTAAGGAGACATTCCTATGGGTCATCGCTCATGCACTTAACTTCAACTTCCACCTATTGGATCCTCAGTTCTTGTGGGTCCTTGTCAGCATCATGAAAAAAAAAATTAGAACTGTCAAAAAATCTCACTATGACATTTTCTGAAGTATTGAAAAAAAGATGATCAATTATCTCAAAAATATCCTTCCTGGAAAATGGAGAGATTATGCTTTTATCAGTTTGGCAGCTTTCAGTCCATATAAAAGATACCATGTTGATATTTTGTGGTTATACTTTGTTTAAAATGTCATGCAGTCTTAAGTCAGCTTGCTTATGTAAGTCTGCTGTTATTACAACAGCACTAGTCTTTTTACCATTCAGATATACACATTTCACCCAGCTGTTTCATTAAATCTCTTTTCTATAAATCCATATTGATATTAAAAGATTGCATTGACTTCTGTCTTTCTGTAGTTACTGAGCTCTTGTCACATGCATTCTTACTCTGGGAATCAATGCCAAGCTAACAAGTTTGTAAATGCCTAGGTCACACTAGCTCAACACTGTTTCTCTGAATGTCAATACCTTTAAAAAGGCCTTAGGACTTTCAAGGTCCACATTTCTTAAGGAGCGAACCAACAACCTCAGTATGAATGATCCAGAAAAGTCCTGGGCCAGCTCCTTCAAACTCTTACATACAGTTCAAGTAGATATGCTTAAATGTTTCATAACTGCTCATTGACACTGTCACTTTTTGCTCTGTTGAGATGAAAATATTTTGTCATCATTCAATATCAATACATGTTTTTACTGAAAGAGGAATGAAAACATTTATTGAATGCTTTCTATTTTTTGTAATTGACCAAGTCTAACATTTATATACAGTACAGGAATTTATTTTAATCTTTGTGTTATACCTGAGGTGCTTAAAACACACCATATTTGTTCCTAAGTCTGAAGCTCATGGAATTATCTTTGTGGCTTTGCTTGCCCTTTACATTTTCTTACATTTCTGGGTTTTAATGTGCTTATCCTTATTTACATTGATAATCACAGAATCACAGAGCTTTAGAGGTTGGAAGGGACCTCCAGAAATCAAGTTCAACCTCTCTGCTAAGACAGGAACCCCTAGAGTAGTCTGTGCAGGAATGCATCCAGGCAGGTTTTGAAAGTCTCTAGAGAGAGATTCCACAACCTCTCTGTGCAGCCTGTTCCAGTGCTGCATCACCTTTACTGTAAAGAAGTTTTCCTCATGTCGAGGTGAAACCTTCTGTGTTCAAATTTGCAGCCGTTGCTCCTTGTCTTAATTGCTGCAGACCACCGAAAAGAGATTGGGCCCATCCACTTGACACCCACCCCTCAGATATTTGTATATATTGAACAGATCTCTTCTCAGTCTTCTTTTCTCCAGACTAAACATCCCAGGTCTCTCAGTTTCTCTTCCTAGGGGAAGACTCAACTCCCCCAGTCATCCTCATGGCTCTCCCCTGCTGTACTTCTCTAAATCAGGCTGACACACAAATCAATTACACCTTATTTTATGTGCAGGTGTTGGCCATCCTACACCTGGGGAAGTGTTCTCAACTCCTCTCAATGGTGATTCATGTTTTTCTACTTAAATCCATTCTCATAACCAGCGTAATGCAGAACGATCTTTGGCGTTGTGAAGCTAGCCTTTTCAAGTTGCCAAGTACAATATCAAGACATTCGCTGTTTGAATTGTGAACAGTGCAGAAGAGCTTTTGCTGAAGCAGCCACTCCATTTAGAGCAACCTTTTCTATAATCACTTTTATTTTCTGTGTCATGATGAAGCCTAATATATATTTTTTTTTGCCCACACTTTCCATGTGTTAGGAAAGTGAGATATCTATTTTTAGAAATTTTAGGCATCACCTCATGCTGGCAGCATAAAAAATGGAGTGCATGTCACTCAAATCAAAGGGACTTTCAGAACACTTTTATTCCCACTGTATGAATTTTAATGTTTTTAAAGGAGCTGCTATGAAGCAGACATCAGCCTTTGTCATCTTATATATGTTTTATATAGTAGAATACGAATTTCTAATTGAAAACTACTTGCTTCTGAGCTGTTACAGCTACAGGGCCAGGAAGTGCTGTTTTTTGAAACAAGGGGTAGAATTTATGCGACCAAATATAATGCAGATATTGCCATCATGCCTCCTTTGTAGTCAGCCAACAGGCACATTCAGGCCACACTCTTTTAATCCTAAATCTGAAGCTAGTGAAGGGAATCATGCCTTAAAATCAGCTCTGTCTCAGCCCTTGGACACCAAAAGAGCTGACTTCAGCAAAGAGGAATTTCACCTAGAGCATCATTCCCTGTTTAAGAGAGCTCAGCCCATCCCACCATGGCAGGTTCGCATTGCAGGTGCTTGCCGTGGAAATACACAGATATAACTGAGCTGTACCCGGAGAGATTTTTGCTGGTGTAATTCTACCAAGATAGCTGAAGTAGTAATTGCTGCACATGCACTGAAGATTTGGCAGGTTGCACTGCAGCACATAATATAACTACAAGTAGCCCAGCATGGACTGGTATTTACTGCAGTTCTAGATAATAGAGTTTCAGGTTATATCTTCACTGCTAAATAAGGTGAGCTTTTGCTTTAGAAGAGCTTAAGAAAAAAAATGAAATTCTACCATCACACAGGTGCATCTTCAGCTCTTACCCTTCTTTCTTGGAAAAGGACTTTTTAAAATTAGAATTAACCAGCTGTCTAAAATCTCTGTGAAGCCAGTGTACTTTTGTTTGTTAGGTTGGTTTGTTTTGTTGGTTGTCAGATTGAGACAGAGAGCCTCTTCTGATTATCTTCTATGGTAAAGACAACTGTTTCATTAAGAGAGGCTCTCTCTGTGCAGCTGATTTGCAGAGGTGGGTGGGAAGTGTCTGCTTTTTCCACTAGTAAAAGTGACATGGATATGTCCCATCATCAGGAAAAACACCGCTGTGAATTTAAGATGCCAGCTTTTGAGTGAATTTCTCTTTTGACTATACCTACCTAATCTACCCAGAGACACACAGTATGTTTTACACAATGCTCTAAGCTCTGTTTGTATTCCCACCTGTTGCTTTCCTTTGGAATTTGCTATCCAAAGGTACAGGGCTGTGTAGTTTAAATTCCTGAGATGCTCCAGCCTTTGCTTCCCTCAAAGGGCATTTTCTTTTCCCACTCCTTTTGTCCCTGGTGATTTTCAATGCATTATGTGTTTACCTGTAGTGTTTGTGCTTCCAAGCACACAAGCCTGGTGAAAAAGCCCTACTGTTAATTTTTTAAAACAAAGTAACAGTTTATTTCAGTATTTTAGCTTCTCATATTGGCTGTTATGAGGCAATGAGATCCCTTTTGTTCCTTTCGCCTGCTCTGACAAAGCAGGCTTTAATGTAACAGCCAGAGCGGTAAATTGGTTAGACTTGCCTTCCAAAATCCACAGCCCTGTAAATGGATTCTTTCTACAGACTTTGATCTTTGTGGAACAGCACTATGAGACGGTGCAGTCTGTTCCTTACAGACTATTTGAGACAACAAATAATTCAAGGAAAGCTCAGGGCCTACAGCTATAACAACCTTCTACATCCCATTGAAGTGAGTTCAGAGTCCACAAAGATGACCAGAGGGCTGCAGCAGCTCTGCTATGAGGACAGGCTGAGAGAGTTGGGGCTCTTCAGTCTGGAGAGGAGAAGGCTTCGAGGAGACCTTAGAGTGGCTTTCCAGTATCTGAAGGAGGCCTACAGGAAGGCCGGGAAGGGACTATTTACAAGGCCTTGTAATGACAAGGCAAGGGGTAATGGGTTTAAACTGGCAGAGAGGAGATTTAAACTAGATGTTAGGAAGAAGTTCTTTCCAGTGAGGGTGGTGAGACACTGGCACAGGTTGCCCGGGGAGGTTGTGGATGCTTCCTCCCTGGAGGCGTTCAAGGCCAGGCTGGATGAGGCGTTGAGTGATCTGTTCTAGTGGGAGGTGTCCCTGCCTATGGCAGGGGGTTGGAGCTGGATGATCTCTAAGGTCCTTTCCAACCTTAACCATTCAAATTCATTAAAAATGTACAACAGTCACAAAGAAAGGGAAGTCCTCAGGAGAAGGAAGAGGAGCAGCTCACACAAGAACAGAAGCCCATGCAATAAGGCCCTTGCCTTCAGCAAATCTGCCCCTGTCTGTTGAGTGTGATGCTTGTGGTCACCTGTGAACCAGCTCACATCAGCTGTCCTGGCTGGCTCTGAATTGCTAATGGCAGATCATGGCTGGTTTGGGGTTCTGTCTCAGCAAAACCAGGACATGGTTAAGGTAGCAAGTGAAAACAAGGAGATTGTAGGTATATGTAGGAAAGTTCTGAGATAGATAATTACACCAATTTGAGTTTGAAACTAGCCAAACATTGTCTTCCTTCGTCATCCTTGCTGTGCTATGCCAATTCTTCAACAGCACAGCACCCTCTCTGAGTCATTTCTTTTACATTACTAATGAGTTAATACTAATATGCTTTTTGATTCCTTTAAGAAAGATTTCCATGTTGTTTAATTTTGAATGCTTGAAGCAGATAGATCAATATGCACGATATGGCTCTTTTGGGAAGAGACAAGGTCAAAGAAATGTACTCTGCCCTGGGAGGATCAGTAGTAGTTTTAATGCAAGTGCACCCCAATGTTTGGTGCTGTTTCCTGAGGGAGTTCAAGTTTTTTTTACCCTGTACAGAGAAGTTTTTATTCTTACCATAGAAAGTTTTATTGTGCTGCACACATTAAGTGTCAGCTGGAGATTTTATCTACAAGTAGGTGCGGGTGGCAGTGTGCATTAGAGACCAGTCTGGAATCTTGATTTCAGATTTAATACTCAGGGATTCCAAGGAAAAAACAGTGGGGTGGTGAGGGTAGTTTGATTTGTTTCTCAGAGCTGGCATGTCTGAGGATCTTGCAGACATGAAGCTTGTGTGCTAAATGTAGTCTTCCAAGTCCCAAAGAGAGTCACATCCAATGTATCGTTCATTTAACATGCCTCATTAACAATTTTGATAATGTTGATACTATTATATCTTAATCCAACAAGGAGGTAACAAAGCTGTGGAAGCCAATGGCCAGACCACAGTTTGCAAACAATGGAATCTTCTGCCCAAGCACAGAAAACGAAATTATTTTGGGCCCATTGATACTTTCCTTGTTTTCGGGAAGTCAAGTTTTCATTTCTTGCTCCACACGTATGATCCACTCGATCATACTGAGTCTCTGGAAAGTTAAGAGTGGAATATTTTAACTTTAGCAAGGAATTTATTGTTGATGTCATGCCATAGGAACTGGGAAAAAATATGAACTGGATGGTTAAAAAAAAAGAGAAAGAACAACCATCCTTATATTTCATGATGAAAATATGCATATCGAATAACTGCTACTTGGATGGAGGTAAACAACTGCTTAAAAGAAGTGTTAATAAAACCCCCACAAATTCAGAACAGCAACCATGTCATTCTTCTTGGTGAAAGTTCTACACTTGCAGTGCGTGATAGGACTGGAGAATTTAGCACAGACTCTGTCTATCTGGAAGAGTGTATCTGGAAACATGCTGCAGAGAGCAGTGTCAAGCAGCACACTTCAGCTCACTTTAAAGACTTCAAACCTCGGAGCTGAAAATACTGCTCAAGCAGTGCTCAGAATTGTTTCCTCTGAAAGATGAAAGGCAGTGTCCAGCTTGGGGAAATTTCTTGGATTGGCTTAAGTAGTCTTGAAAGCTGAAACTATCAAACTCCAAAAGGCTCTGCAGCAGCTAGATCAAATTCAGTCTTCTTGATAAAACCCAGCACGAATTTTTCACTAAAAGAGACAGGTAGTAGAAGTGAAAATATTTTGCTCTGATGAATTAATCTATCAGATTTTCTTCTTGTCTGTTGCAGAGTTTTCTAAGTGTTGTTGTCTAACTCTGTGTTCAGTGCTACAAGAGAAAGATCTTCCATAGGTTTTCATATGCTGCTCTGGTGTAATGAGCTTTCACATTAGTTAATAGTTGCTAATATTCAGGCTCTCTTTTTTCTTTCAATTTCAAAGTCCATATGGTGATAATCTTAGCTTTATGATCTACAGCCCAAGCTTACAGAGAACTTCAGGGCTATTAATAGAGCTGGTCAAAATGCAGAATTCCCATCTGTGGGCTTATTTCTTACTGTGGTATTTGATTTTGTTCCAAGCTTGGAACTGCAGAAGTTCCAAACATACCTTATTATATATAACAAGATAAAATATTAAATTCATTTCATATCTACAGGATCACAGAAACATTCAGGTTGGAAAAGACTCTCAGTATCACTAAGTCCAACTGACAGTCGATACGCTTTGAAACATACTTTTTGTCTGTAAATTCCATGGCTTCCCCTTCATGTTTTAATGAAATAGTGCCATACTTTGAATGAAAAGAAAAGGATGTGCTGTGTAATATTAAGAGGTACAACTGTTTTCAGTATTGATGTCTGGGAGCATTTTTCTCTATAATGAAAACATCTGATCCTAGCACAGGATATAGCACTTTGCTTGGCTAAGTGAATGACATTTCATGAACAAATTGTAATTCTTTCCCCCTTCTTTTTGTGGAAGAAGCCTGGCCCACAAGATTCTGACCAGAACTTGTCACAACCAGAATTAGGATACACATCTCCAGTAAGTAAAGCAAGTGTAACTTCGCAGAACAGAGAAGCTTTGTCCAGTACTGTTTATGCACATGTTTTGCTGTCTGCAGCTCTGAAATTATAGGCAATCATGAAAGAAAACTGAAGCAAGCTCTGATTCCTCACTGACTTACACTGCTGTTAATCAGTAATCATCAAAATCAGTGCAGTTAGAAACAGAAATGATTGGTGAAATGAGTTTTGGGTCCTTAAATCCAGAAGCTGACTTCTTATTGCACAGAGGTGCAATAACACTCCAAAGAACAAATTACCAAAGAAGATAGACTGTGTCTTGTGGATGCTACATCTTGTGGATGTAGCAAAGGACACATCTAGTATCTGCCTCCACAAAAGGCTGCTTGGGGATGATAGAGATGTAGGAGTCAATTTCAGTTGAAATGAAAATTCTGTTACATTGAATTTCTGTAATATGTATATTCTAAGGTGTGTATAAATATATACAGTATTTTCTTCTTGGACATCTTCTGTTACATTGAAAGCAGATAGTTCATCCTGTTTAACTAAATTCTATTAGGTTAAACAATCTGCTACCATTCTCTCTACAGTGTTTGATTGCAACAGAAACCTGTTTGGTCCATATAACTCTCCCTCTGGTCACCTATTTCCAGTTTACCAGCTAACATATTAGTTAGCATTTTAAAATCTGTGATGAAGTATGGGATGGGCAGAATGAACACCACCTGTCTGACATCTTTCCTTTCTGCTGGGAGATATCCACTCACAATCAGTGTAGCAGCTCTGGAGCTATGTAATCTGTCTAAAAAATGAGAGGAACAGCATTGACATTGAAATACTGATACATGATCTTTAAAGATTGTGAAGAAAATTATCAGTATCTGGAGACTTCTTCACTGGCCTAATAATATTTCTGTAGTTGCTACTCATATTAAAGGGAGAGGGGAATATCTGCAGTCATTCTTGTGAGAAGAGAACCAAATGTGCCCCTCACTGTGTTCGGTTTTACAAAGGATGTCAGTAAGACCAGAGCTAACACCCACAATCATTTGCATGGAAAACATCTACCTGTGAGGCCAGATGACATACTGTGTAATAAACTCCCTAAGTCCCCTGTTAATTAATAAGGCAAACATTCATATGGAGATAATTGCATGTAACACATAATTTGTGTTCCATTGAATTAGACCAAGCCATTTTAGTCTGAGAAGAGAATCCAAACATCTGCCTCCAGAAAGCTTTATTATTGCTTGTTTGTACAGGACTAACCATGTGCCAGCTGCTTTACCAGCAGACAGAAGTCAGATTCTGACTCCAAAAAGTTTGCAAATGAAGTAGTTTGCTTGGGGTCCAAGGGGAATTAAAATGAATGAAAGACATCAGTACTGTTGAGACAAAGACTTTCCTGGATCCCACCGGATCTCAAATTTTTGCAGTGATAATAATAAAAACCTTTGTTTCTTGATTATTTGTTACCCCTACACAGGCTGAAGAATGCCAGGAGTATCCTCATCCATATTTAGCCACTTGAGGGAGAATCTAAACACATTTGGTCTCATCTAAACACTGGGGAGAGACAGGCACTTCCAGGAGATGATGTATCCTCTCCTGAAATCAGATAGGAAGGTGTCCCAGGTTGAGACTATAGGGTTAATTTTTTTTTCTGGGAACTAGAAGATTGATATTCAATCCCA
>WAAF01009199.1:642547-673383 GCA_013400475.1 Tricholaema leucomelas | reverse complement strand
AGAGAAAGTTCTCCCATTTGTTTCATGTTGGGAACAGCATGGCTGTTTTGGACCATCTGGAATACTGGGCCAAGGTCAGGTTTAGCTGGGACAGTAATGCAGAGCCACACATGAGAAGAGCAACTGGCACGCTGGTGATGGGGTGGCAGACCACAGCCTCCCTCACCTTCTTTGTAGACATTTAGGGTACAAACAGGCTCCTGATGTATACATCTGCTCTTCACAAGTGCTAACAGCCTTGTGGTAAGAAAGATACATAATCATTAGGAAGTCCAGCAGTCTCCTGGTTTTTCATGTTTTGTCTAATGAAATTATTTCCTGGGAAATGAAGATGTTTGTAATGGCTCCTCTGGTAATTCAGCAAGTCTCACTTCACAGGTAATGTGATTTTTTTTCCCCTTATGGAATAGAATAACTTGTGTAGCTTTCTTGCAATTGTCTTTTACCAAGACAATTATATATATACAAGAGCTGTTAATGTGATTTTTCTAATTCAAGTTGCCTCATGTACTCTGGATTTATCTTGTTAAGAGGCCTGCACTTGTCTGAGCTGCAGGAGATAGCTTTGAGGTCTGATGCGCAGAGGTCACTAGTAAGGAGGAGGGCTGGCTTTGCTATGAACCTCAAGGTTTGCCAAGAGGTGAGGTTTCTCTTTGGCATATAAATCATCTTCTCATAGAATCAGTCAGGGTTGGAAGGGACCACAAGGATCATCTAGTTCCAACCCCTGTTCTATGTACAGGGACACTCTACCCTAGATCACGCTGTCCAGAGCCTCATCCAGCCTGGCCTTAAACACCTCCAGGGAAGGGGCCTCAACCACTTCCCTGGGCAACCCATTCCAGGCTCTCACCACTCTCATGCTGAACAACTTCCTCCTCATGTCCAGTATGAACCTACCTACCTCCAGCTTTGCTCTGTTCCCCTTAGTTCTGTCACTACCTGATCAGTGATCTTCAGTGTATTTCTTGCTTTTATTAGTCCCACTCTCAGCACAGATATTTGGTTTGGCTTCTGTCTTAGCCTGGGTGGTTTTGTTTGCTTTCTTTGTACTCTGCACTTCAGATTTTCATGGCCTTCCTTGTCACAGTAAGTAGTCAGTGTCATGTTAAGCAGTGACCACTACAGTCCACATGTGGATTGTGTGTAGTTTAAATTCAGAAGCTGTCTGTCTCCAGCTGGTCTTTCTGAAATGACTTGCATTTATATACCACCTGAACATGAAGTTTTGCCATTGTTTTTGGACAGATTATGTTGCTATATATGGAATAAATATCTGTTTCATATCCCCTGAATGAGTTGTCATGATGCAGTCAGTCAGTACTTTTTATCACCTTACTGTCATCTCCCCCCCCTTAGTTAATGTCCTCTCCTTTGTTTTCCTGGGATCTGACTACTCCTTAGGCTGTTGTAGGTAGTAACATGATCTGCTGAGCAGTAGCTTCTTGGACAATAGAAGTACAATGCCAGCTTGATTTACATGGCAATGTTTTAATTCCATTTAAAAACATGTAATTGTGTGTAATGAATATAAATCATCTTTGATACTTCTCCAAAATCCATGCATATCCCCAAACTTAATCAGTTTCAGGCTATATTCTTCTGCCTGTTATGGCAGTTGAGAAATTCTGGACTCGTTTTTTTCTCTGAAATAAAGTAAATGAATAAAATCTGTTTCTCAATACATACTGTAATTATGGATGTTAGTCATGATTTTGAGTAGTGCTTGTGTTCACAGAGCAATTTTGGCATTTAGTAACATCATCTCTGAAGTTAATGGGTCTTCCCAAACAGCCTTTAATTCATGGCATCCTAGAATGGTTGGGTTGGGAGGGATCTTCAAGCTCTAACCCCTCTGCCATATTCAGGATCAGCTCCTTCTAGAGCACCTTGCCCAAGGCCCCATCCAACCTGCATTTGAACACTGCCAGGCTTGAAGCCTTCACAGCCTCTCTGGACAGCCTGTTCCAGTGCCTCGCCACTCTTCTGGTGAAGAATTGCTTTCTCATGCCTTATTTCACTTGAGCTTCTTCCAGTTTGAAGCAATTACCCCTTGTCCTGTCACTCCATGCCATTTTCAAGTTTCTCCAGCTCCCCTGTAGCCTCCCATCAAATCCTAAAAAGCTGCTCTGAGGTCTTCCCAGAGTCTTCCATTCTCCAGGCAGAACAACTCCAACTCTCTCAGCTTTTCCTTGTAACAGAGCTGTTCCAGCCTTGTGATCATCTTCATGGGAATTATACCACATTTAGAATCATAGCATCATAGCATCAGTCAGGGTTGGAAGGGACCACAAGGATCATCTAGTTCCAACCCCCCTACCATGGGCAGAGACACCCTATCCTAGATCAGGCTGGCCAGAGCCTCACCCAGCCTGGCCTTAAACACCTCCGGGGATGGGGCCTCAACCACCTCCCTGGGCAACCCATTCCAGGCTGTCACCACTCTCATGCTGAAGTTCCTCCTCACATCCAGTCTGAATGTCCCTTGCTGGGTTGTTGAACCTGTGTAAGGCAATGGTGGTAGAAAATGGAGTTAAACTCTGGTGGAAGATGAGGATTACTGTTACCTGCTAAAGACTTGCAGTAGGTGCCTGCATGGAAATTGAAATGAGTTGCGTATGTATGAGTTAATATTTTTGCATTGCTTAAGCATGCTTCGTTTTTCAGAGATCAGATGTCTCTTGGTGCCTCCAATGTAGTGTTGATTCCAGCTTTAATTTTTCTTTTTTGATGCAAAGACAAATGAGTTTAATTCCAGTTCTTGTCCGAAGGTTGTGAATATGACAGTAAGCATCACAAGTGATGCATTTCCTTGCCTTTAACAGCAGTTCTACAATTAATCTTTGCCTCTTGTGTTGTAAAGCAGGACTAGAGGAAATACTTAGTAAGCAAAAATTGGCAGAATGCATTTGGGGACAACCTGAACATGTGCAGTTATGATGTCGAAGTGATGTTGCTGATTGATAAAGTGGAATAGGCAGTAAGCTGTGTTTATTGCAGCTTTTCTGAAAGCTGACTGTAGGAATGTGGGGAAAGAAGCCTCTCTTCATTAAATAGGCAGTATTATAATTTTATTGGGCTTTTAATTACCAAAACAGATAGCAGACAGACCTGATAAACTTGATCATGCCAGAAGAGCCAATATGTGATTTTTAAATTACTGTATGAATCACAAATGTAGTGACTAGAGGGGTTTGAAGGGTTTTCTTTGGGGGGGAGAGAAGGGGGTGTGTGTGTGTGTTTTTTTTCCTCTCATAGAGGAACTGTCCATGTTAGGAAAATATATAACACAAAAACATACATGTTTAATTTCAGCTTAGCTCTTGTCCGTTCTGTGTCTTGGTTTAAAAGGAACTATTTTGGCTGGGGAAAGGGAAATATCTGCAGACTGCTACAGCTTATCCAACATGCATGCTGATGAGAAATGGTCAGAGTAGAACTGTGTGCTGAGCCAGCACAGAAAGCAGGAGTAGCTGTACAAACACATTTGTTTCCCGGGAGAGATTTTCTGCGTGACCAGGAGACCAAGGACAGACCTTGAGGGTATTATCTGAAAAGACCCAGGAACATCTTATTGAGCAAAACCAATTAATTTAGCCTAGAGCAGGCACACAGGAGAGCCTCTTCCCATCCACTGGCATCCTGTTAGTACACTGTTTTCCAGCTTTTTCTGTACTTAAATACATTGTTATTTTTGGATGGATGATTCAAATGTTTTCAGCATTGTTTAAAATCCTTTGTGGTCCTTCTGTTGTCCTGCTGGTGGAGCCTTCCTCTTCTCTTCTTGCTTTGGTCATTTATTTTTTTTCTTTTAAAGCCATTATTCTTCTTCAAGCATGCTTGGGCAAAGGATCCTAATCTCAGTATTGGCTCCTTCAAAGCAATGAAGTTCTGAAAGCTACCTAAAACTTAAGGTAGGTCCCTGCCTAAAAGGAGACAGGAACTTTCTGCAAAGAGATGATGGTAAATATCCCAAGTGAATGACTGTCTTGAGTGCATGCTTGTTAGGCATGGATGAACCTCCAAACAAAGGTGCTGTGGTGAGCCCAGGACAGACATCAGCTGAAGCTTGCTATTATCTAGCAAGCACAATAGGAAACCAATTTGATTGATGATGGAACTCCAAGCTACTCATTTATATGATTTAGCTGAAATAGTGGAAGTGGGATCAAAAGACTTATTAATGCAGATGTCCATTTGAAGTTGCCATCAGAAGACAGAAACTGTGAGAAGTTTCTGTGCTGAGGGCCATAAGAGTAGTTTCTTTCATCACTGAGGTTGAACAGAAGTGTTTGGGAGCCAAGTCAAGTTGAAATCTTTGTTGCAGTGATTGATTGTACTGGTGATACGATGCCAGGGTAGTTAAATCCTGAACATCTGGCAAGGTGTTCAACCTGAGCTTATTGAAAGCCTCCTACAAGGCAAATGAGGTTATATATGAGCAGCTTTACACAGAGGATTGGGCTTTTTATTACAGTACAATACAGGATGCCTCAGACTCATCATAAACAAGGTTGCTGAGGCAAAGAAAATTCAAGTTACACTGTCAATAGAAAGAAACCTAAGGAGTGTGCTATGCCTGCATGACAAAGACTAGGGAGTAACTGTTTTATAGTCAGCAGGCCTGAACTTGTTGCTAGGTCAAGTGTTCCTCTTGTTAGAGTTTTGTCTGTGCCCTGATTAACCAAGACATTTATTTCATGATCTAGAAGTAAAGACATAGGTTGTTCAAAACAGGTCAGGACTGAACAACAAGGAGAAATTTATTTCTTAACCAGGACTGCTTAGCATGAGGAAAATACTGGATCTACAGACTTGGGAGAGTTAAAAATCCAATTGGGATATAAAATCATAAAACATTTGTGGTTGAAAAAGCCCTTTGAGATCATTGAGTCCAACCATTCTCTAATTCTGGCAAGTCTGCTGCTAAACCATGTCCCTCAGCACCACATCTTGGCCTCTTTGAAATACCTTCAGGGATGGGGATTCAACTACCTTGTACATGCTAAACCAAATGGAATTTAGAAGATAAAAATAAATCCATCAGCTGCATAAACTGGGGGTTTAGGGAGGTTTTTATTGGGTTTGGGTTGGGGTGGTTTTTTTTTTTGGTGTAGCGTGTTTTTGTGTGTTACTTTTGGTGTATTCAAGGTGATTTTTCCCTTTAGAAGCCTGATTCTGAAAGGGGAAAAAAGGTATAGCAAACTGGTAATTAGAAAGACATTACCATAGAGGACATGTCCAAGAAGAGATCATTGTTTGCCTCAGTGTTCAGATATTGCTGTAAATGTTTAGACACATCCATAAAACATGTTGTAATGTAGGTGCAGTGGATTAAAAAGGCTTCTAATGTAGAAAGCTGTGAAGGCATGCAGCACAGCACGATGGTTTGCATTACTGGAGAAGAAGTAGTTGGGTGTCACTTCCCAGTACCACAGCATTCCTCTAAGGAGAGGCTGTACTGGAGCTGAACATGGTTGATCAGTATGCCCACAGACCTTGGGTAGTGCTTGTCTATGTAGGTGACAAATTTCTGAAGACACTACAGAATCTCTTTGAAGAGATCCTTAGTGTCTTTTTGGAGTTAAAATACAAAAATCTAGTCAAACCTGAAGCTAACTCCATAAAAGCATTCAGAGAGTTGTTTGTCTGTTCAAAATGTATCCTGACAAGCTGAATTTGCTGTCTGAGTATTTAAGCATGATGTTCTTGCAGCAGCTGAGAATGTGGTGTGATTATCTTGAAGTCAAACTCTGAGATATTAGCTGCAGAAAGAGGCATTTGGCAAGTGTTTTACAAGTTCAGTGTGGTAGGTTGACCTTTATTAGCTGCTGGTGCCCACTCGGCTGCACTCACTGCTCAACAGGCTCGTGGGTCAAGATAAAGACAGGGAGATTATTTGCTGGTTACCATCATGTCCAAAACAGACTCTGTCTGGGGAAGATGAATTAAAAATAGCCTGCCAGAGGATGGGCACAGAGGTGGCTCTTCACATGGAAGAAGTGGCTGCTCCATCACTTCTCATGCCTACTTAAAGTGTTGAGTTCTCCACAGCAACCTCCCTTTTTCTCTTCCTGAAGTCTTATTTTTTTCTCTAGAAATGGCTCAGCTGCAGGGCACTTTCCTTCATCAGAGAACGTGGCTGAAAGCCTAAGCATTAGGTGTTCAGCATATGCTGATGTGCTTCCCCCACGGAATATGGATTTGAGCACATGCTTTTCTAGATTAGTGTGATGAATGTTCCAAAATAGAAACTCTCTGCAGTGACTTAATCCATCATGAGTGATAACTGACTGCGTGGTGGTCTCAAGTATTGGTTACTCTAGTAGCTCTGACTATTAGATTGTCATTTGTGGGGACTGGTTTTATGCTATTTTATAAGGGAAGCAAAGCACTAAAATGTGTTTGGAGAGACTGTGTTAGTGTTCCACGAACTTAGTCACCTGGTTTTTGTTGTCCAATAAATCATTATCTCGCTGCTTTTTTTTAGTGTGGTGTGGTTTTATTCTTAAGGTGCTGTTAGCCTTTTTATTGTGCTACCAAGATGTTTATCTGTTTGCCTTGCCTGTGTAACAATATTCTGTAGATAAATAGAGAGCAGCTGGCAAAGCTTTAACCAAACTGGAGCTCTGTAGCTTTTCACCCAGTGCTTGTCTTTTATTCATCCTCATGACCAGTTACCAATCATAGTATCTTAGTCTGGTTTGAGTTGGAAGGGATCTCTGAGATCATCCAGTTTCAACCCCCTGCCCATGGGCAGGGACACCAGCTTGCTCAAAGGTCCCATCCAACCTGGCTTAGAACACTGCCAGTTGTGAAGTCTTCAGTTTCTCTGGGCAGCCTGTCCCAGTGCTTTCACCACCGTCATATGGAAGAATTTCATCCTCATGTTTAATCACAACCCAGCTTCTTCCAGTTTGAAGCCATTATCCTTCATCCTGTCACTACACTTCTGTGTCAGAAGTCCCTCCCCAGCTCTCCTGTACACCCCCCTTCAAATCTTGTAAGGCTGTTCTAAGGTCTCCCTGGAGTTTTCCCTTCTCCAGGCCCAACAAACCCAAATCTCTCTGCCTGTTTCCATAGCAGAGCTGCTCCAGCCCTCTTATGTTTGTGGCCACCTCTGGACCTGCTGTAAGAGTTTGGAGCCTGGAATAATAAATAATTCTAAGTAACTTGGATGGATTCATTTGAACTATATTTTGCATAAACAAAGTAAAAGTCAGCACTGAGCATGAGCATGCCTCTTCGTTTCTGCTACCAGTTGGAACAAATTGAATTTGCAAAGCTGTAGTTACTTGTTTTCAATGACCCCCTGCTAAGAGATTTAGAGGTGCATGCAGCTTTGACTTGCCTGAGACCATACATGATTGACACAGTGAATCGAAGAACACGCTGCTAATCCACACTGAACATAACGCACTGGAGGGAACTCAATTAAAACTTTTGTTCTTCCAATTTAAAAGATCAGCCACCTGGGAGCTAAGTATCTCAGCCTTGCTTGTTTTGTTTGAGACCAGTCTTAATAAATTGCCTTATTTTGCAGTGCAGTTTTAGATGCTTACAAATCAGCAATCAAGGTTTGCCACAGTTTGCAGAATCCCAACATGGTGGGGGGGTTGGAAGGGACCTCTGGGGATCATCCAATCCTTCTTGTGAAGCAGGGTCACACAGAGCAGGTTGCCTAGGATCATGTCCAGATGGGTTTGGAATGCTTCCAGAGGAGACTCCCCAGCCTTTCTGGGCAGCCTGCTCCACTGCTTCACATCAGCTTCTGCATCTTTGATTAACAGCTTTGTCTAGAAAGTTTTAATGGATGGAAAATGTAAAGTTGGAATAGAAGTAATTGGGTAGGGGAAACATTACAAGATCCTTTACTGAGCCTTACTTTGTAAATACAGAAATGTAGAACTGAACAAAATTAAATTTAATAGTTCAATTATAGGCTCACTCTCTTATGATGATTCTGAGTTTTGTTTGTTTGACTGTATATCTTGAGCTTTATCCTTCTCCCTAGGCAGCTTTATATCAAGGCTATAGTGAAGGCATGATTCAAGACTGTAAATGCCTGGCATCTTACACTGAAACTTTAATAAAAGACAGCAGTGAGAGGATTAAGAGAAAAGCTTGTGCCTGGAAATGCTCTTTAGTTCTGTAGAAAGTGCTTGGTTAGAGAAGAAAAAGAACTCTTCATTTTTCATTACTACATTGCAACTGCTGGGAAGGATGTTTCATTTCTGGCTTGCCTCAGAAACTGCGAGGTAGCGATGTAGGGAGGTACTGGGCAGTGTGGCAGCTCACGGCAGCGTTAAAGGTAGCTTTAGAGTCTCTCTATTCATACACAAATAAAGGCTGTAGGAACAGGAGTGGGTGCCTCTGTTTTTCAGGGAGGACTGTGGCTGTGTCGTTAAATTGCTGACTGGTGTTCAGCATGGAAAGCTGAGGGTATATTTAGCATCACTTCATAAGACTAAATCTTTTCTCTGAAGTCTTAGGCCAACAAAATACGTGCAGCAGTTAACTCCTTGATCCTGTCAAGTGTGCAGGGTGTACACTGCTCTCTTCAAAAGCTGTTTGTGCTCCGTTGTTCCTTTTCAGGGACTAAACAGCTGTGTGGGTTTCAATGCTGCTGTGCAATGAAAGCCTGCAAGAATTCTTCTGCAGGATATGTCTTGTGTGGACTGAAATAGGGAGTTTAACGATGTGTTGTGGTGCCTTCTGTTGAAGTATGAAACAAAAATAACAGCTCTTTTGTCGAGTGTTCCTGTGGGCATTTGTTGTGCTCTCAAACCTGTCTTCTTCGCGGTGGAAGGTTGCAAGTTATCTCGGTGTGGTTACAGACAGCTTGTGTCTTTCAGGCTGGGTGTGTGAAGGGTGAGGTTCAGCTCTTCAAAGCACCTTTATCACAGAATCATGCAGTTGGTTAGGCTGGAAAAGACCTTTAAGATAGAGCCCAACCATTTTCACCTCTGCTAGAGCTTTAAACCTGTGCTGTGCTAAAAGCAGCGTTTCTGATCCCACTGCATCCATATGCCTGTCCCTTAAGAGCTTTGGTATTTCATTCTTTTCTCCTACTGTAAGTGTTTTGTGATTAAAAAAAAGTTATGGTTCACAGCCTAGTTTCCCATTGTACCTGCACTGCTTTATGTCCTGTGTCATTTCTTACATCTGGTGATGTCTTACCACATGGTGATCATCTCCTGGTTTGCTGTTGACTTATTTCTTCACTGCTATTTGTATTCCTGCTGGTACATGCTTTGTTCTGATGTAATGATCTTGCACTTCTTCATCAGGTGTCATTTAAAATGTGTTCTTATTTGGTAGTTTGTTATTTGCTATTCATTATTATTTTTGCTAGCTTATAAAAACACTTTCTTTTTACCTGGTAGTTTCCTTTATTTGGACTTCCTTCCCTATAACTTTTTTTCTTCCATGTTTTGAGTTTCTGTGAGCTAGATCCATGTAGTATAGTCTGCATGCTGTTTGAACAGCTGATTTGAGGCGGGTTGGTTGTTTGTTTTCAACTTGGCAAACAACTGTCTTGGTTTGTTTAAAACTGCAGTGTGCTTTTGCTTAATAAACAAAACTTGTCATCTGGTTGTTTGCTTCACCAAGTAATTTTGCTACAAGCAGTGAGAATGCTGAGGTGCTTTTGGGAAGGATGATAGCTGCCCAATGCCCTGAGTTTGTGAGAGGTGGTTTGGTTTTTTTTCTTCTTCAAGGTGGGAAAAGTTGTGAGTGTGCAGAGGTATCTCAAGACCATTCTTTCCCATGCTGCCACAAGCATAGAATCAACCAGGTTGGAAGAGACCTCCAAGATCATCCAGTCCAATCTAGCACCCAGCCCTATCCAGTTAACTAGACCATGGCACTAAGTGCCCCATCCAGGCTTTTCTTGAACACCTCGTCTTTTGTACTTAGGAAAAAAAATACAACTGGGGTTGTTATTTGCCAACATAAGATTGTGTATTGTCTCTTGTCTTTAATCCAGAGAACAGATCCACAGCTCCTTGCTCAGTTCTACTATGCTGATGAGGAACTAAATCAAGTAGCAGCTGAACTGGACAGTTTGGATGGCAGGAAAGACCCACAGAGATGCACGCTGCTAGTCAACCAATTTCGCTCTTGTCAGGTAATCGAAATAGAACCTCTATGGTTTTGTAGGTGGTTTTGTGTCAACTGAATGTATCACATTCTTATTTATTGTATTAATAAACTTCTATTCTCAAATCCCTTTACAATGACCCTTTGGTAGATGTATGATTTTCCTTAGTTTAAAGAGTATGTTGTTGTAAATGCTACCCATAAATCAAATCTGCTGTATCACATTGAAGAGTGTTGATGCTTTCCCTTAAATAAGAATATGCTTTAAGGACTTTCTTTTACATACAATTAGGATACAGAGCTTCCTAAAATGAGGAAGTTTTCATTCTTTCAGGCAATATAAAGCAGCCCTGTCTCTTGTAGCTGCTCAGCCTTTGTACCTCATGAATCTGGTAACTTTTCATTAGGAAATGAACTACATGGAGACAGCTGCTGCCTTTGCTGCTGTTCTGGAAAAATATTATCTGCTTCATGCAAATAGTGTGGAAGATAAGGGGAGCTGCTTAGGAATCAAGCAAAAGAGGAGTTTTATCTATACATTTCCAAACTATGACTTTGTCTCCAAGTTCCTGTTGTGTAATATAGTTCACCAAACCAAAAATATTCCTGAGACTGCTGAAGTTCTGGCTGTACTTACAGGGAGAATGGGAGGGAGAAGAGCCAGAGACTGCATAACACAACACACCAAAGTCTGTCTTTCTAATATGGGTGGTTTTGTGACTCCCTCAACGGCTTTTCAGTTTCTTAAGTATAACTTTTTGTCACATTGTATGCTGTTCTAACCAGATTTTTTTAGTCACAAAATTCAAACTTTTAGAGCTGCTTTTGTGGTATGCTCTGGTACCTGACCTCCTAGTCACACCCCAGAAAAACAGTGACTGGTTTTGGGTTGTACTGCACCATCTGCTCACAATGACCATAGTCATTGCATGGCAGCTCCTATGGGAAACCACTCAGTCTTAGTCATCCATTGAAAAATGAAAACATGAGGAGAGCAAGAATAGTATTTTATTTGTGATTCAGTTAGAGTATCCTCTTTTGAAGTCCAGGTGTCACAAGTTTTGTTCAAATTAAAACTTGCAGTATTTTCCTTGTGAAAGACAACCTGACTGTAGAAGGCTCCTAATTTTTAGGTATGAAGTGTCTTAATATTCTCTTTCCAAGATAAAGTGTTTCATTTCTTAATGCATGACTCTCTGCCCTAGGTCATTTTTTTTAGTTGAAGGAGACATGACTTGTTGATATCCTGACTGGACAGTGACATTGTGAGCCTGAGAGACACTGGTGTCACTCCTAGGGCACTGGGAGGCTAAGTGAGGACAGTGGAGCCAGGTCATGTTAAAGCTGACTTTTCTCAGTGTTTGTGAAGTATGGGACTGCACTAGATCCATCCAGTCGTGTAGGAATTAATGTATTGTGACATGTGTGACTATCAGGGGCTTTATACCTCTTCCACATTCTTCAGTGGTGCCATCTGAGTATTGCTGCCAGCTCTGTTAGATTTCTTCTTTCAACTTTTAGCTGTGAAGGAGGATAAATTCTGGTATCAGCCACTGAATTGTTTATGTGGTCTCATGACTCAAACATGCTGCAGTTTGCCTTCTTCCCTCCATATGCACATGGTAGGACCATGTTAGTAAGATTAACAAGACGAGCAAATTAGTTACTTGGTGATGTTTCTGTGCTTGGGGATTAAGTGTTTCCTACTGTTAGCAGCTTTTCAACTTAATCTCATAAGAAAAAAAAAAACCCTTTCATTTAATTTTTCTTCAATGCTGGAGAAGTATGATAAGACAGATTATGGTTTGTGTTTCTTTTTCAGAAGACAGTTCTTAGCACTGAAATATAATTTTCATTGTGACCTTAGCATATTTGAAAGTTAAAATTAAGGCTGACTTTTCCTATAGGAAATAATTTATAAATGGTGAATTATTTAATCTATTTTCAAGGGATATAGCACCAGTACCAGAACACTCAGTGTACCTGTGTTTCAGATATGAATAATGGATTATTATGAAGAATATTTTATGGAACCTTGTGCAACTTTGTCTTCTTGTGTGTCCAGTTGTCATAACTAAGTTTTTTATTAAAATCCTTTAGATGTTTATCTCCACATCATGCAGTGAGTGCCACAGGTGCTTCTACGTGTTGGAAACAGGGATTACAAAATCTTTTGGAGTTGTCAATTTCAGACTGTCTGGTTGTAATTGTTAGTGTGGGATTTAACTAAACTGCTAATTGCATGTCTTGAGTTCAAGGTGGTAGGAGGAAAATAAACTCATCTGGTAGGGTAGTTTGTGCAGTCAGTGTTACAGATAGAGGGAAAGAGAAACTTCAACAGTTCAGTCATAGCTACCAAGTTCCTTCTCAGGTATGCAGATCCATTGTCTGCCTCAGAGTTTTCTTCTTTAAAGGCCAATTGGCTCATTGCAACATAATGTTCTTGGTGGAAGAAATCATAGGATCAACCAGGTTGGAAGAGACCTCCAAGATCATCCAGTCCAACCTAGCATACTGCCCTATCCAGTCAACTAGACCATGGCACTAAGTGCCTCGTCCAGTCTTGTCTTGAATACCTCTAGTGACAGCAACTCCACCACCTCCCTGGGCAGCCCATTCCGATGCCAATCACTCTCTCTGAAGAACTTCCTCCTAACACCCAGCCTAGACCTCTCCTGACACAACTTGAGACCACATTGGGTGCCAAATAATTAATGTCCCGGGTTAAGGTGAATCCCCCCCCACGGGAGAATAAACTCACCACAACACCGACTTTTTGTTTTGAAAGTCAGGGAAAGATGAAACTATATTTAGAAAGAGAAATTACAATGAGAGAAGAAACAAACAAAAATACAATAACCTTAAGGGAGATGGGGGAGGGGACAAGCAGTGGCAAAAGCAGCAGCAGCAGCCGAAACAGCAGCCTGGGAAGATAGGTGTAGCTCAAAGCAGCAGAAGCCAGCAAAAGGGGAGAACAAACTGTGCTTCTAGACATTAAGCTCTTGATGCTCCAATGAAATTATATTAAATTACCTATTCTTGCCATTCTGTGGCCTGTCCCTGGAATGTTCACCTCCTCCCTATGTCCAAATTAGAAAAATCAGCTCAAACGGCCACAGTCCCCTTGTTCTGTTGCTGGTTGCCTGGGAGAAGAGACCAATCCCCACCTGCCTACTGCCTCCCTTCAGGTAGTTGTAGACAGCAATGAGGTCACCCCTGAGCCTTCTCATCTCCAGACTGCACACCCCCAGCTCCCTCAGCCTCTCCTCATAGGCCTTGTGTTCCAGGCCCCTCACCAGCTTTGTCACCTGTCTCTGGACACAATCCAAATGCAGACATAAAGACAGGTGAAAAAAAATCCTGTTCAAAAGAACAGCATCTACTAGCAAGTTAGTCGTGCTTCAGAGAGTATCAAGATGGTGGATATGACAACAGCTTGTGATAAGGGGAGATTTGGTGTTGGAGAGCAGGTATTGGGTGGTAAACTTTGAGTGCATGCTCTTGCACTACTCACATAAAACCTCATTTTAAGGGCTTTGGGAAATACTTGTGTGAAATATGCAGGAAGTGTTGCTGTGTCGATTTAAGAATGCTTACCTTTTGCTTGTGTCATCTTCTCTCTCCTGCTGGATGTCCAGTTTTTACAGAGCAGTGGTTTGTTTTTTTTTACAACACTCCTAAGAGTGGTGTTGAGATGAACAGCAGCAGGATTACCCCAGTTCTTCTCCCTGCAGAGCCAACCAGTTCTTCTCCCTGCAGAGCCAACCAGGTTTTTTATATGGGTCAGAAAAAGGCCCAGGGTTTAATTTTAAGCATATAGTATACAAAATCTGTCCTTGGGTTTGCCCAGAGAGAATGTGTTTTCAGTTCTCAGAGTTGCTGTGCTCAGCACTGGTGAGGTCACACCTTGAATACTTGGTTCAGTTTTGGGCCCCTCACTGCAGGAAGGACACTGAGGTGCTGCAGCAGGTCCACAGAAAGGTAATGAAGCTGGTAAAGTGTCTGGAGAACAGCTTGTGGTGAGGAGCAGCTGAGGGACTTGGAGTTGTTTAGTCAGGAGAAGGCTGAGAGACTACCTGCTCTCTACAGCTCCTTGGAAGAAGTGTGGAACCAGGTGGATGTTGATTTCCTCCCTCTAATAATGAGTGACAGGATGAGAGGAAGCAGCCTCAAGTTGTACCAGAGGAGGTTTAGGTTGGATGTTAGGAAGGATGCCTTTGCTGGAAGGGTTGTTAAGACCTAGAACAGGCTCTCCAGGGAAATAGTTGAGTCACCATCCCAGGAGGGATTTGAAAGGTGTGTAGACATAGTGCTTAGGGTCATGGTTTAACAGCAGAATTGGTAGAGCTAGGGTAAGGGCTGCACTCAATCTTAAAGCTATTTTCTAGTCTAAATGACTCTATGGTCCTTATCTATAGCCAGTTCAAATAAGCTGTGGTCAGCTTGAGATCTCTGGAAACCCACATACTCAGCTGTACTGATACAATTACTTGTGGAGTTGTTCTGCGACCTTTAGCAACAGAATGAGGCAGGTCACTGTGGATCACTGCCCTGAAAACGTTCACTCTGCCCAGTACAAGTAAGCTGAGAGTGGTGGTGTGGCAGCCTGGAGAAGGTGAGATAAGAGGCTGGTTTCTGAAGCTGGCCTTGCTGCCTGATGCTTACACTGCAGAATGGCCTTGGGCCTTTTGTCAGTCTTTGATGTCAAGTGGCTTTTGATGTCAGACGTGAAAAACTCAGGTGAAGGTCTCCTATTATCTGATAAGGTCAAGTTTATGAGCATAAGGACTCTCTAGGAAAAAAAGACACCTTATTCTTCAGTTCCTTATCTGAGTTGTATCTGTGCTGAGAGAGCTGTTTTTACAAAGCAAGTCACGTTAATGAGCATCCCTTGATGAAGAACAGATCTGTGCAGAGCTGTTGAGTAACTCCTAGGACAATGACATTTCATAGTGGATTGGCAGGGAGTTTTCTGAGAGATACTGATTGTATTCAAGACCATTCTTGATGAGCAAACTGGGAGCATGCCTCAAGCCCTGTGAACAAGGAGATTGTTCAGAAGTGCAAGGTTTTCACATTTGATTGCATCTGTCCATAGAAGAACGTTTTCTTGTGGAATTAGGCAGAAACAGATCCCCCTGAAGTTAGACTAAAGCTGAAAGAAACTCCCGGCTGGATTCTGACACCTAATGATTTGTTAGAGGTTGGCAATGATCTGTTCTTGATGTTATTGTGTTAATTGATCTAGAGGTTAAACAGTGTGGACTGAGCCAGGAGTACTTTTAGCTGAAGTGATGGCCAAGTCTTGCCATCCTGTTCAATTTGCAACCCTTATATTACCTCTGCTGGTTGAGGTCAGTGATGGAGACAGAAGGGTAGTTATTGAGATCCAAGGGAAGCCTTGATTAGATGAAGCCTGCACGTTCTTGAAGTTCAGAAACTGTTGTACAAGACAAAGATACTGTTTTTTAAGTTGAGGGAAGAAGTAGGAACCAGAAGTAGGAACCAGAAGTAGGAACCAGAAGTAGGAACCAGAAGTAGGAACCAGAAGTAGGAACCAGAAGTAGGAACCAGAAGTAGGAACCAGAGTAGGAACCAGAAGTAGGAACCAGAAGTAGGTCATCTTCAGCCTGTTCAGTTGTGGTGGGCATTACTCAGAACTTGATGGTGAGGAGGGGATTGTGCTCTTGTCCTGAATTGTACTTGTTTGTGAGGCTCTTTCTGAAACATGCCAGAGCTGGTGGACTCTAGATACATATTCCTAAGATTTCTATTTAAGAGTCTCGATGCAGGTGTAAGCAAGCCAGAAATCCAGGCCAGAAGGGCAGTTGACTGATGGTAAGATGAGCCAAACATTCTTGTGAGAAACTTATTCCAATTTAATTGAAGTGGAGACAGTGCCAGTTTAGAGAAGAGGGTGAAACTGAGAAGAAAAGCATTTTTTAAGTCATCTCTGGACTTAGAGATTAATCTTGACAACGCACATTTCTGCTCAACTGTTTGTCTGTGATAATAGAGCTCATAAGCTAACTTTTTTCCCCTGTGGAGTTTCATCTCCAGTTCACTTGGTTTATAATTGATTATAACATTTGTTATTTTATTACTGTCAGTAATGATGACCTGTGTGAGTTGCACTGCCCCAACAGAGGTCTTCTGTGTGCCACCTGCCATCTTCAGACAGTTCACGTCAGGTAGCTCTTTGGGTATGTGTGAAGGAAAGCTTCTAACATTTCTTTTGGAAACACACAGGCCTGTTAATCCTTTCATAAAATCATAGAATCAACCAGGTTGGAAGCGACCTCTAAGATCATCCAGTCTGACCTATCACCCAGCCTTACCCAATCAACCAGACCATGGCACTAAGTGCCTCAGACAGTCTTTTCCTGAACACCTCCAGGGACGGTGACTCCACCACCTCTCTGGGCAGCCCATTCCCGTGCCAATCACTCTCTCTGCCAACAACTTTCTCCTAACATCCAGCCTAGACCTCCCCTGGCACAACTTGAGACTGTGTCCCCTTGTTCTGTTGCTGGTTGCCTGGGAGAAGAGACCAACTCCCACCTGGCTATGATCTCCCTCTAGGTAGTTGTAAACAACAATGCGGTCTGCCCTGAGCCTCCTCTTCTGCAGGCTGCACACCCCCAGGTCCCTTAGCCTGTCCTGACAGGGCTGTGCTCCAGGCCCCTCACCATCTTCATTGCCCTTTTCTGAACATGTTCCAGTACCTCATCATCTCTTCTTGAATGGAGGGGCCCCTTGTTGAGACGCTTTTGGTCCCTTGTATTATTTCTCACTATAGAGTGATCAGCACAATGGCTAGGAACCATAAAAACACTTTTGACTGTGAGTGGGACCATCAGTACAACTCTATCAGCTGACAAGAATTTAATTTCCTTACTGAGTTTTTGGTTCATATCTGATCTTAGGTAGAAAATGATTAATATTTTAAGACATTTTTTCTTTGGAAGCAGGATGGGAACATTGTGTACAACTGCAGTCTTCATTTGTAGTACCCCACGTTAACATGCTTTTTCATGAGTTTCTACTTGCTTGTATGGATCAAATAGGTCATTTGGAGGAGCTGCCTGTTATCTAAGGCTGTGGGCACAGTGGATTGGAAATGCTGTGCACTGCAGGTCAGGGAATTAATTTGCAGCAGAGAACCATGGAGAGGAAAGCTGGCTTTGTGCCAGTCCAGCACTGAGTGTTGAGGATGCAGAATGCAGGATGCTTTAGCTCAGCAACAGGGGAAGGCAAAACAAAGGTGGCAGCAAGTCAGGATTATGTGGCCTGCCTCCCACCCCTGGTCTCAGCTGTCATGCAGCTTTGGGGTATTACAAAGAAGGTGGTGCCAGCTCTGTGCCATGCCAGGCTAAAAGGTTTGATGTTGTTCTTTGTGCTTGTGAAATTTTGAAGTACGTTGTAGGACAGTTTGGTGATCACTGTGCCATGGTAGGAAGGCAGTTCCCTGGAACTTGTGGAAGAGAAAAGCTATGTTGTGCTTACTGCAGCACATTGCCCATGTTCAAAGCACCTGTCTCTTACACTTCCATTGCTGTGAATCTGTGAAAAGGGGATGTTAGTGGACCAGTTTACTTACTGGATTACTCTCAAAAGTCTGATGTTAGAAGACAAACATTGTAGAGTCATTTTGAAAGAGGCTGAAGTATATGTATATCTTAGGAGTCTGTCTGTACCCATGAAGTTTACCTAGTAATATTTTGATTCACTGTGGACTAAGTTCTTAAGCTATTTTTTAACTGATAAATGAGAGGCTTGAGTGAAAAGCCCAGTACTGAGACCAGTCTTGCAGCACAAGTTTGAAGTTGGGATAGTCATGTCTAATAACAGTTAATGGATTTTCAGTGTGGAGGAGTAAAACAGATTTATTTCTGATGGCAGCACCAGGAGCACTTAGATTTTCGAGATCCAAAAATACTTCTTTTTTTTCTGCAGGCAGAGGATAATGCTCCATAATGATGCTGTACTTCAGTCTCTCAAGTTGATCTGAGTTATTAATAGCTCTTCTGTAAACAGGGATTCCTCTTCTATTTACTGAGAGCTATATTTGGGTGGGTAGTAAAAAAAAGGAAATTAATTCCGTGATTAGGTCTTCGTGTTAGAGGCAGAGATGCTCAGAACAGATGTAAGTTAAATTTAAATGTCATTTGTCAAAAGAGCTCACACTGGCTTAGTGAAAAATGTCATTTTAGCTAACACTTAAATGCTCCATCTCTTTTAAAGAACTTTCATTGGAAGCTGTTCTCAAATGTCTGTGACCTATTTGGTTTGAGAACTGGTGTGATACTGTTCACCACTTAATATGTAACAATAACCCCACTTGGAGAGATGTAATTGTTTAATGTATGCATAATAAATTTTGAATATAAGCAGGGGATAAGATTCACATTTCCATTAGGAAGTCTCATGTTTGGAGTGTTTGGTGCCCTTGTGAGGGTGTACCAGCAAAGGCACTTCTGGAAGAGAAGCTTTGACATTGGAGTTGAACACAAAATGCAGTAAAGGTTGCTGGACTGGAGTAATAACACAGCATTTAAATTGGAATCGTAGAATCATCCAGGTTGGGAGAGACCTCCAAGATCATCCAGTCCAACCTAGCACCCTAGCCCTATCCCATCAACTAGTACCTTAAATTCATGATGGAGGAAGTTTCTCTTCATGTTGAGAAAGTTTCACCTCAGCATTGGGAGAAAGTCCTTTACAATCAGGATGACGGAGCACTGGAGCAGGCTGCCCAGAGAGGTTGTGGAGTCTCCCTCTCTGGCGACTTGGAAAGCTCTTCTGGATGTGTTCCTGTACAGACTACCCTAGATAGTCCTGCCTTAGCAGGAGACTTGGACTTGATCTCTGAAGGTCCCTTCCAACCTCTAAGATTCTGTGAATCTGTGGGTTTTGGTGCTGCTTTATAACGGGCTAGGTTAAATCAGGAGCTACTGCCCCAAGTGGGCTTGTAGGAAAATGCTAAGTTACTTTTAGGAAGTGAAGCATCTGGAGTTTGGCAGGCAAATAGCTGATCAGCAAAACAGAAAAACTGAAAGCACAGCCTTTGGGATCTTGTGGGATGGGCTGAAGGGCGAGTGGTGGAACTTGTGTGGAGAGAAATTTAGGTCTCTGGTAAGTGAAATAGCTGCTGCTGAGTTCTGAAGCCAGGACTTTTGGGTGTACTTCAAAAATCCTGTTACTTAAGGAGTACCTCACCTTATGGCTTCTTCTCTTCATGCAAATAACTTGTAGAAACTTTCCACTACTTGACTACTTTAATTACAAGAAAAATCTTCCCTTCAGTTAGGGTTGTAGTCATCAGTTGCATGTGTTGTAAATGCAATGTTGAAAGGGGTCTACATCATCAGGCCAGGAAAACAAAATTTGTGAAGGATGTATTCAAACTGAGAGACTAAAATGCCACTGATTAAGCTTATGGTGCTTCTGTTATCACAGACCTTTACCTTGGCTAAACTTTACTGATAATTCAAAAAATGGCCCTTAAAGATAATTTCCCTGATGTTCAGGACCTCTTCCTCTGAAGAAATCCTGCAAATGACCTGAGGAAGGTCATGGTAAACTTAACAGCATGGAAGAACAGTGTAGATGTTTATCAAGGCCATATACAAGAGGGTAGATAAGTCTGCCTTTGGTTGATCCAAACATGTGTTTTAGAGCCTAAATAAGACAAAGTTATTGTTTGTTCTTTTTGTACCTATTCTGACAGCTGATGCAGCAACTGCTGTTAGCTTTATGCTCTGATTATGTGCCCAATTGTTGCTGCGCCCAAAATAACCCAACTCTTTGTCCTTTACTGTGGCTGACTACAAACATTGTCTCACTACCACTCATTATCTTGCCTGTCAAGCTACCATTTAAGTGCTCTTTCTTAAGTGAAGCACTGAGCTCTGTTTTCCAGGAAATGAGGAACTTGGAGTAAATCCCACAGCAGCATCTCAGCAGTAGCTGCCTTTGTGCTGCTGAAGAGCACTGAACAGAGCCCCGGAAACAAAACTGGGATGGTCCTGCTATGCAAACGAACCAAAAGATAAAAGATAAAGCCACCAAAGGACACATTAAAATTTAGAGGCTTTTATGTGGAAAGATGGATCGAGTGAAAGATTTACTACTTCAATTCCAACTAATTGATTTCCGTTGCTTAAATTAGAGCGAAACCTCTATGCGACCATGTACCCCAACCCATCCCTTCTTAGCTTCCAAAGCAGAATGCTGTAATAAACTAAATTGGATGTTTCTTGAAGCTCTTTTAAAGAAAAGACTAATTTGCTTACAATGCATTGGACAGCCTGTCTAAATTGGCTGGCATCTTTCCAGTTCCAATGCAGTTAAGGTTTTAAATCATTACAGGAGCAAGTGTTCCACATTTCTGACTTAGGCTGCTCTACTCTGGGTGTTATCAGATGAAAGAATGGAAGAAGGAAGGGAAGTGATGGAGAATGGGCTTTGTTCTCTAGCAGGATAAAAGAAACCCTGTGAAAATAGGAATGTTTGGGAAATTGCAGAGCTAGGAACGGCAAAAACAATTTCCCTTGGAGTAATCTTTCAGCATTTCCTAAATGGACAAGTTCAGTCAACTGCTCTTTCACTGACCTTCCAGGATGGGCACTGGAGCAGGCAGACCAAGATGCTCAATCTTTTGACTTAAGTGGAGGACTCTTCTTGGCATGGAGAGGGGATTGGGTGACTCTGGTCTCCTTGAAGTAGATTTCAAAATAATCCAGTTCGGTGGTGATGAGAATCATACACAATACCAGGAATTAAGAAATAGGAAGGAGTACAACAGGAAACTTGGTATGCATTTGCTTTTTCTCACCCTAAAGCATTGTTCTAATTTGGATGTGAGCTACACTGGGGGAATACCTGGGAAGTCCTGGGGCTTCAGGTACCCTGCTGATGCTGGCACTGTTATACCAGCAGAATGAGGGATGCATCTCTGAAATGAAGCATTTTGTCAGTGACTCTGGCGTTGTTCTCTTGTCCCTTCTCATACCAGCTGCCCACTGTCTGTGTTGTGATGCCATGGAGAAATGTTTGGTTTTTAGATCTGTTCCAGAAAAGACAGTTGAGTATTAATGATAGAGGAGTTTACTTTGGAAGGGACCTCAGAGATCATCTTCTCCAGCCTCCCCACCGCGGGCAGGGACACCTCTCAACTAGACTTGATTGTTCAAGGCCCCATCCAACCTGACTCTGAATATCTGCCGAGAGAAGGCATCCACAGGCTCTCTGGGCAACCTGTTCCAAAGTGTGACCACCCTCTTACTGAAGAACTTCTTCCTTCCTAAGCTCCAGTCTAACCCTGCTTTCCCTCAGCTTCAAATCATTCTCCTTTATTCTGTTTCTAGACACCCTCATGCAAAGTCCCTCTGCAGCCTTCCTGTAGGATCCCCTCAGGTATTGCAAAGCAGCTCTGAGGTCCCTTCTCCAGGCTGAACTCCCCCAGCTCCCTCAACCTATCCTCATAGCAGAGGTGCTCCAGCCCTTGGCTCATCTTTGTGGCCTCCTCTGTGCCACTGTGTTTTAAATGCACTGAAGGTTGCTTGGTTTTAACAACTGAAATGTGTTACCTCCTGTCAGACGTGTAAAGAATAAATCGGTGTAAAAATGCTGTAGTGGTTAATACTTACAGTACCTGACACCAGTTTGTAGTAAACATTGCCAATGGTTTATTTTTTCCCTTTTGGATGAAGTCAGCTGTGATTATTGAATTAATGTTAAGATTATTTTATGGCAGCAGCAGTTACAGACTAAATTACAGAAAGTGTGAAGCTTTGTTTTTTTGTACCTAAAGTTGGTTTTGTCTTTCTCAGTGGGGAGCATACTGCAGGGTCCAGGTTCTTCAGCATTCCTGTCTTCTATTATTATTTTTTTTGAAGCACAGAGGAAAATAAAACACTTGTGTGTAGACTTAGAGCAATTCTGTCTTTTAAACAATTCTATGCAGAGAGGTTTGGCTTTGTTTGAGACATGGTTTAAATAGAACACAAATTGGGTAAACAGTGGGAGAAGCATGAGGCAGACAAAACAGCTTCAGTGAAAGCACTCAGCCTTTCCTCTGCTCTGAATCTACCTTTATTATGTTAATTAAATTCTGTGTAGCTCCCAGCAGGGATATGTGAAAATTATCTTTTAAATAAATGAATACAGATTATTTACTGCATATCAAGAAACTAGTTAGAGGTCTTTGATCTTTTTCCTGATGCAGACAGGGTTCTGAGCAGTTACTTCTTGGTGTAGTGTGCCCTCATCCTCCTGGGTGACCAGGACTGAGGTGACAGGCAGGTGTGCCAGTCCCTGTTCACAAGGGACTCAAGTGTGGAAACCTGCTTTAGATTCCCAAGAGGAGTTTGAGTCTATTCAACCACAGATCTCCCAATAAAGCTCAATTTCTAATGTCTCTTGGGTGCTCTTTTGGGGACGAATGAAGTGCCTATATGAGGAGAAGCCTCATTTGTTGTACTTGGAATCATAAAATCAGTCAGGGTTGGAAGGGACCACAAGCATTATCTGGGCAGGGACACCCTACCCTAGATCAGGCTGGCCAGAGCCTCATCCAGCCTGGCCTCAAACACCTCCAGGCATGGGGCCTCAACCACCTCCCTGGGCAACCTATTCCAGGCTCTCATCACTCTCATGCTGAACAACTTCCTCCTCATGGCTAGTCTGAATCTCCCCATCTCCAGCTTTGGTCCATTGCCCCTAGTCCTGTCACTCCCTGAGAGCCTAAAAAGTCCCTCCCCAGCATTTCTGTAGGCCCCCTTCAGATACTGGAAGGCCACAAGAAGGTTACCTGGGAGCCTCCTCTTTTCCAGACTGAACAGCCCCGACTCTTTCAGTCTGTCTTCATAGCAAAGCTCCTCCAGCATCTCCACATCCCTCTTGTAATGGGTCTCCAGAACTGGATGCAGTACTCTAGGTGGGGTCTCAGCAGAGCTGAGTAGAGGGGGAGAATCACCCCCCTTGACCTCCTGCCCACCACACCTGTTGGATGCAGCCCAGGATCTGGTTGGTCCTCTGGTTGGCCTAACTGTTAGCTTAGTTACTGGTATTTTACAAATAGGTGGAGCCAATGAGCTCTTTTTACATCACAGCTCATCAGAAAGCTCACCTAAGTAGTCAAAATGCAGTGAAAACTGGGAAGCAGTTTCTAGTAGAGGTCACGTTTGCAACTCTTCTCTGCAGTGTTCTCGTCCTTGCTGTGTATCATGACTTCACAAGGTGAAGTGTCTTCTGTCTTCATTAGTTGTTATATTAATTAAGCCTAATAAAAGTTATAGAAAAAAAATGTGGATTTCTGTGGGTGCAGTACTTACATTGTCCTGTATTTTGCTTCAGGATAATGTTTTGAACATCATCAATCAGATCATGGATGAATGCATTCCACACGAAAGGGCCAACCGGGACTTCTGTGTCAAGTTTCCAGAGGAAATTCGCCATGACAACCTTGCAGGACAGATTTGGTTTGGAGCAGAAGTAAGTCTCTCACCTTTTCTATTAGTTGGGGTTGAAGGGCCATACTTTTTTTTTTGGTGGTATGAAACCAGAAGTTTAAAGTTCATCTTCAGTTTGTTGTTCTTTTTACCAAGAATGACAGGTAGAATGACAGAGGAGGAATAACCTTCTTTGAGAACTTAATTTGGATGCTCTGTGGGATTCTTTAGCTATGGCTTTGGTGTTGGTTGGACTAAAAGGATATTGGATTCATGTCCTGTAATTATCTGCTGTCATTATGGCCATCCCTTAAAAACTCTTCTGCGAATTAGCATCTGGTTAATAGTCTTGATTCTATTTTTAAGAATAGAATCTCCTTTAGCTGGACTTGAATATCTTTTATACCAACAGCCTATGTGTATATACTGCCAATACCTACTGCCTAACTAGTGGGAGATAAGCTTTTGAACTTCTTCAGTCAGCTCTGTGCTTCTTGCACTTGAACCTCCCCCTATTCTCATGTCTCCCAGACTGAGCTGCTCCCTAACCTTTTGTGTGAAGGAACATCAGTCTTTAGTCTTTCACTTGTTCCACTTAAAATGACCTGGGGCCAAGTAGTGCCCTTGTTCCAGGTACTAAATACCACATCTTGTGCCTTTTTTAGACATAAAAGCAAGTCTCTGAATATTAATATATTTTTCTTCCTCTCTTACTGTATTTCACAGTGTTTGGCTGCTGGTTCAATTATTATGAATCGTGAAATTGAGAGCATGGCAATGAGACCCTTGGCCAAGGATCTGACCCGGAGCCTGGAGGAAGTTAGAAATATCATTCGTGACCAGGCCTTGAGGGATTTGAACCTCTACACAGAAAAAATGAAAGATTCACTGAAGCATTTCGATGTCCTTTTTGCAGAATTTGAATTGAGGTAAAAGCTTTGAAGATGATACTTTGGGAGTGTTGGCTCAGCTACAACAGCTGACTGTGTGGCTTGTTGGGGCTTGGAAGTTGACTGGTTTGTTCTGTTTGTTTCTGGAACAAGTCTGTAATTTCTATATCATGATATTTGAGTTCTTCAGTCATTTGCTGTATTGTTCAATTTTAAACTTCTCTTTTTTGGTCTTTCCAGTGTGGCAATAATGCAATGAAAATTAAATAGCTTTTTAGCAATCAACATTTGCTCGCTTCAACTAAGCTATAATCTTCCATTTGCATACTGGCATATGGTATTTGAGGGAGGTTTTCCAAGACACACAAGGAAGCCATAAATCTCTTCTTTTAATGTGTGGGGTTGTTTTTTGTTGGAGGAAAGGCAACACATGAGAGACATTTAAAAAAAATTAGTATGATAGCAAACAATCTGGAGATTGTTTCATTCTCTTATGTTTAGAGATACAAGCAAGATGCACCCAGTGAATTTAAGATGGAAAACTGAAATCTGATGGAGGAGGTGCCATAATTAACCACAGGGACTCACTGATGGTGAAAACCTGTGATTGAAAAGTGGCATGGAGGTTTGTAGTAAAAGTAGAACTAATGGCTTGTGGAAAGAGAAGTGACTGCTCCTTGTATCAGAGGTCAGTCATACTGACCAAGTCTTGCACTGTGCTTCAAATGGTAGATGGTTGTGGTGCTGGGCATGTGTACAGACAGGATACAGGCCAAGATCATCTATGGAATTTGACATAATACAGCCATTCCTGCCCTCAGCAGAACAGGTTTCTTGGAGTTGGGTAGTGCATTTAGTTTTTCTTGGTAATAATCCATAGACTGTCCTGTTTCCTGTTCCCACTTGCCCATTCTCAGTGTTTATATTCTCTTGTATTATTTCACTCAGGTGAGCACTCTCTTCTGATCCAAAAGCACATCACTATACTGTTAAATGGAAAAAAACCCAAACATTTTCATTGAAAACACTGGCTAAAAATGTATTTCTAAGTGTGGTGCTGAGTGCAGACACCAATCAGTAATTGGTCTTGACAGTGCCTGTGCTATACCAGCTCCACATGCAGCTTTTACCTTTGCCATGGCTTTGCAAGCAATTTTTCCCCTTCCTCTGTTACCTGCAGTTAGCAAATGACTGACTAATAATTCAGGAACAGAAACCCACTTATTTTTACCAGTTTCTTATCTTGTGAAGTAGTGCTTTTGCATTTAATTCCCAATAGGAATGAGGCCAACTTTTAAATCTCCCAAATTGTCCCTGCTAGCTGACTGAATTTTAGTGAAATAATTTCAGGTAAAACCTTTCTAGATAAAAAAGTGCATTTCAGTCAGCTTTTTTTTTTTCCCCGTGGGGGAATGCAGAGTGAATAATTCTGTCTTGAAGATACAGCAATGAAGATCCTTCTAGGATCTACCTCCCCATGCCAGTGTGTGGAGTTGTGATTGCTAAATGTGTATACTTAAATGTTTAAATTACTGAGTTCCACTGCCTCAATCAGCAATAAGTAAATCAGCTACATTTCTTACAGACAGTAGAAGGGAACAACATGTAGAACACCCAGCTTCAGAGAGGTTTTGAGCAGTGTGGCTCTCTTCTTTAAAAAGAAATTAGTGAGCTATAGTCTGGGTGGAATTCTTAGAGGCCAACTGGCTATAAAATGCACTTGGAATAAGTGTGGGCTTTACTGTCATGTTCACAAGAAGAACTTGTGAAATAGGACCTTGGTTCTGGTTGGGTTGATAATTTCACTAAGGAATACAGAGCACACTGCCACAATATGTAGATGACAGCAAGACAAGAGGTGTCTTAGGTATTTTGAGACAGGATTGCAGTTTTTATAGTGAGTACTGTCAGAATAGGTATCAAATGGTAAGAGTAGGTCTGTTAGAGGGTTTGTCCTAGGTTTGGATTGATTTATCACTGGATTTGTCAAAGCATGTAAAATAGTTGCACATCATTTATCACCTTTCCAGTTATGTGTCTGCCATGGTACCTGTGAAGTCTCCAAAGGAATACTATGTACAGCAAGAGGTGATTGTACTTTTCTGTGAAACTGTGGAGAGGTAAGCATTTGAGTTAAGTACTTAGATGTTCATTGCTGAGTTTTCATTTGGTTTTAATTTGAGTTTAAATTGAAGTCTGAGCTTTTGCAAAAAAATTAGTTTAGCTGTAGTCTTTTTCAGAATCATAGAATCAACCAGGTTGAAGAGACCTCTAAGATCATCCAGTCCAACCTAGCACCCAGCCGTATCCAGTCAACCAGACCATGGCACTAAATGCCCCATCCAGTCTTTGCTTGAACACCCCCAGGGATGGCAACTCCACCACCTCCCTGGGCAGCCCATTCCAATGCCAATCACTCTCTCTAAAGAACTTCCTCCTAACATCCTGCCTGGACCTCCCCTGGCACAACTTGAGACTGTGTCCCCTTGTTCTATTGTATTTTCCTCTTTTAGTATACACCCAAGTACAAAGTTAAGAAGCATTAAGCCTATGTGTTTTCTTTTCTGGACCCAAAAAAAAGAACCTCACCCCAGAGTCAATAATCCAGTAATAGCAGTATTGTGGGTATGTGTAGTTATGGATGTGTAAATGAAGACTAGGCATTTAAATAAGCTAAATCTGTATAAAACATCAAGACTTAACTGTATTTCATGCAAGAATATATGGGGAGATGATTTAAATCATCTGTGAACCTCTAGTGATTATCGTAAAGAGCTTATGTAAAGATGCCTGAATCTTCACAGAATCACAGAATTGTCAAGGTTGGAAGGGACCTCAAACCTCATCTAGTTCCAATCTCCCTGCCATGGGCAGGGACACCTCACACTAGGTCAGGTGGCTCAGAGCCACATCCAGTCTGGCCTTAAAAACAGCCAGGGATGGGGCTTCCACTGCCTCCCTGGGCAACCTGTTCCAGTGTGTCACCACCCTTATGGTGAAGAACTTCTTCTTAACATCTAACCTAAGTCTCCTCTCATCTAGTTTGGATCCTTTCCCTTCAGTCCTGTCATGACCTGACCTCCCTGACCTCCTAGAAAGTCTCTCCCTAGCTTTCTTGCAGGCCGCTTTCAGATATTGGAAGGCCACAGTAAGGTCTCTTTGGAACCATCTCTTCTCCAAACTGAACAGCCCAAACTCTCTTTGTCCTCACAGGAGAAGTACTCCAGGCCTTAGTGGACTGGAGCCTGACTAAATGAAGAGATGGCATTAAAAAACCTCAACCATCAACAAAGCAATTCAGCAATACCTAAGTTGTTCTAGGTGATAAGAATGTGCAATGTACTATGCTAACCAACTTGTTCTTTCCCTTGTGTCATGAATTATGCTGGCAGATGGGCAGTAGAAGGGAACAACATGTAGAACACCCAGCTTCAGAGAGGTTTTGAGCAGTGTGGCTCTCTTCTTTAAAAAGAAATTAGTGAGCTATAGTCTGGGTGGAATTCTTAGAGGCCAACTGGCTATAAAATGCACTTGGAATATGTGTGGGCTTTACTGTCATGTTCACAAGAAGAACTTGTGAAATAGGACCTTGGTTCTGGTTGGGTTGATGATTTCATTAAGGAATACAGAGCACACTGCCACGATATGTAGATGACAGCAAGACGAGAGGTGTCCTAGGTATTTTGAGACAGGATTGCAGCTTAAAATGACCACAAGAAGAGGAGTTGTTCCAGTTAGAGCTGCTACATGTAGACATACTTGCCCAGTAAGAGGAAGGATGTGATTTCTTCTTGGCAGCTTTGGGTAATGTGGCCATGGACTGCAGGAAGGAGCAGGGAGTGAGAGTGGATCGTGCATTGATGAGTTCTACCAATAGTACTAAACCATGCTTGCTTTCTGGTTGGTTCACTGTCCACTAGCAGCAGGACTGGCAAGGAGTAAGAGAAGCTTCCTTCATTCTTTTGGGACCAGTCAGGTCTCAGTGGGACCAGTGTGCAGGTTTGAGTGTTACCTGGTGCACTGACATGGACAAATCAGAGAGGAAACTTGAGGATGTTACAAAATTATGTGGAAATCTAAGAAATTATAAAGAAACTTGGAAAATACAACAAATGGAAAAGCCTGAACAAAGCAGGCTATAGTCTAAAAGGGGCTTAAGATAGCTGAAAAGTTACTAGAGGACAATTAAGTGTCCTCCAAATGCTCAATCTTTAGACCTCAGTAAGAGTTGCTGTGCACAACTGTTTTTTTAAGTTTGATTTGCTGGTTTGGGAGGGTTGAGTTCAGTGATTGCAGCAAGTTCTATTGAAAAATCAAATACTTCCCTTGATTACTTCAGAAGTGTTTCTTCTACTTGAAAAACTGAAAGCATCCAGTGGTTTCCAGTAATAAGCTGAAGCCTGGTGTAAAATAGTAAATAAAAAAGGGGAAATGGCATGAAAATTATTTTGGTTTTGGATGGCTATGAGAACTTTAAGTGTTTAAAGGTACTTTTTTTTCCTTCTATTACATTTTTGAAAGCAGAGATTGCAGCAGCAAGTGGTTTAGCTGAACTCATCAACTCTTGCATAAATGCTATCAGTTTGGATTGGCTTTACTGTTTTTCCAGGTTTCTTTTTCTATTGGAATGTGGTGTTCAAGGGTTGGGTCTCTTACAAAGTAATTTTGGTTTTCTCTTAGAGCTTTAAGGCTTGGATACCTCACTCAAGACATGATTGATGATTACGAACCAGCTTTAATGTTTACAATTCCAAGATTAGCCATCGTATGGTAAGTGTAGAGTTGTGCCCTGTGCTGACTATTTGAGGCAACTGAATTAAATCAATGCTTTTGCTTGATGCAGTTTTTACACTGCTGAATTAATCAGATGGGTTTTTCCTAATGAGTCTTTGTGCTTTAATAAGGGAGCAGCTTTCTCTGGAGTAAAGCCAGCATGTTTTTAATATTTTACCATTGTGAACATTTTAAAGTTAGCTAATTTAAGTGGTATAATTGAGGGAAATAAACCTCAAATCCTGAGTGTTAATACATTTCTCCTCAGGAAATCCCTCTGGGCCATTGTTCCTGTTAAATGAGATATTGTCTGTGTCAGCCTGAAAATAACAACAGCAATAATCTGATTATCAAAAGACAACAGGAATGTGAGAGAGCTCAGCTTGAATCTGGAGTGTGAGTGTGTGTCACCCATTTACCTCTGAGAAACAGCTGTGTTTGCAGTGGGCAGAGGATTAAACAGTGTTAAGTAGAGTGGTGCTTGGTGTGAGTGGAATCCACTCTCAAACACAGTTGACTGCAGCAGATGGAGTGAAGAAGATGAATTTTGTTTCATCTCTAACACACAAACAGCTTTGGGCAAGAATGATTTGGCAGAGAGGAACTGAAATGTCTGCAGTGAAGTCAACTGGGACTTTCAGGATCATGAGTTTTTCTACCCAGGGAAAATTCTACAAGTGCTGAGTTGATTCAGAAGTGTGGTGTTGTCAAAATGTATGATGTGATTCAGCAGAAGTGTTTTACTTTTCACCACATGTTACTACCAGGTCAGATTTATCTTAGAGGTAAAAGGGCAGGAGCTCAGGTCTCAACAATCTTGCCTAGAACTTGCTGAGGCATGAAAGAAAAAGCCATTTGCTGTCTCTCTCATTAGTGGACTTTCAACATAATTAATAATCAGTTTCTTGGCTTCTGATGTTTTCTATGGATCAGCCACAGAACAATGAAATCAATTTATCTTCTTCCTTTATGCTTCCCTTGTTTTCTCACCTGTAAGGGGAAATGGGCAGCAGGAAGGGGATAATTTTCTTGTTGCTTGAATTCCTGGGTGAATAAGACATAAATAAAATAGCCCTATGTTATTTGAGTGCATTTCTATTATCTGTTTACAGCTGTCTTTGTGCCCTTTCGTTTAGTGTTTTCCCTCTGCAATGGAATGTTCTTTTCTGTGGGGGTTCATGCATGTGTTTGAATTACAGTGGCCTTGTTGTCTACTCTGAAGGACCACTGAACTTGGACCACAAACCTGAAGATATGTCTGAACTCTTCAGACCTTTTCACACTTTGCTAAGAAAAATTAGGTGAGTAATAAACAAAGGTTGTGACTGCTTCTCTTCTGAGGCTTGAAAAAGGGCTCCTAAATCATAGGGTCATAGAATCAGCCAGGTTGGAAGAGACCTCTGAGATCATCGTCCAACCCCTCAGGGATCAGTGCTGGGCCCCATACTCTTTAACATCTTCATAGATGATCTGGATGAGGGCATGGAGTCAGTCATCAGCAAGTTTGCAGATGACACCAAGCTGGGGGTGGATGTGGCTGGGCTGGAGGGCAGAAGGGCTCTGCAGTGGGACCTGGACCGCCTGGACAGATGGGCAGAGTCCAATGGGATGGCATTCA
>WAAF01009199.1:617444-642522 GCA_013400475.1 Tricholaema leucomelas | reverse complement strand
TTTAGGCTTGAGGTGAGGAGAAAGTTCTTCACTGAGAGAGTCATTGGACACTGGAATGGGCTGCCTGGGGAGGTGGTGGAGTCGCCGTCCCTGGAGCTGTTCAAGGCAGGATTGGACGTGGCACTTGGTGCCATGGTCTTGCCTTGAGCTCTGTGGTAACAGCTTGGACTTGATGATCTGTGAGGTCTCTTCCAACCTTGGTAATACTGTGAGACTGTGATACTATCACCCAGCCTTATCCAATCAACCAGACCATGGCACTAAGTGCCTCATCCAGGCTTTTCTTGAACATCTCCAGGGACAGTGACTCCACCACCTCCCTGGACAGCCCATTCCAATGACAAATCACTCTCTGAAGAACTTCCTCCTAACATCCAGCCTATAAAGTGTTCTCTTTGCTATGTTAACCATAGACTCCATTTTCCTCTCACCTATCTGACATACCCCTGAAAGGACTAAATGTCCTTTCTTGTTTCATGGCAGTCTTCTGAACTTTTCATCTCTTTCTGATGGTTTAAGGTTTTTTTAATTACAATTTTATTGCATTTCAGATTTTCCTTACGATTGGATGATGCCTGACATAGTAAAGTTGCAGTTTATTTTTGAGCAATCCTGCTTCTAATTAGCATCAATGTTTCTTTTCAACTTGGCTTATTACATTTTCTCATGTTCTGATGCAATACTCAGATCATTTTTAATCTAATAAAAATGGCCCTCAGTTCTTCGTAGTGTGGCTCTGTTTTTACAGGATGGATCATTTTGGATCCATGATTTGATTTGTCTTCACAGTGCTTTGGCTTAAGTAGGAAGAGCATTAAAATGTTTTTCTTAGTTGAAATCTTTAGAAGACTGCTTTGTTACTTTGGAGGCATTAAACTATGTCTCTAAAGGATCTTTATGTTCAGGTTTTCTGCATTCACCCTTACAGTGTTTTATTTGGGTTTGAAAGAAAAAAAACAAGCAAAAAGCCAGCCACCCTGGTTTCTAAATCTCTAAGTGCTGTTTGATAGAATCATAGTGCCATGGTCTAGTTGATTGGACAGGACTGTGTGACAGGTTATACTGGATCTTTGATGTCTCTTTCAACCTGGTTGATTCTATGATAGAGTGGGAGGTTGGAGTTGGAAGGGACCTCTGGAGATTGGTAAGCCCAACCCCTCTCCACTAAAGCAGAGTCATTCAGGGCAGGTCACACAGGAACAGTAAGACTCCAACAACCAGCCTGCTCCAGGTCTCCAGTACCCTCACACTTAAGAAGCTTTTTTCCTGAGAGTTCAAATTTATATCCCAGCTGGAAATTTTGTTTCTAGAGATTATTTGGTAGTTTTTCTTTCCTGTGTTCAGTTTCATCACCTTCCCTGTACATTGTGATGATGCTTTGATGTACAAATTGCTTTCAGGTAGGTAAGTTTATCCAGATTCATCTTCTCTTATCCATTAGAGGTGAGGCATCTCCTGAGGCAGAAGGTATATTTCATGAGAGCTGGTTCAGACAGGACCTTATTTCTCAAGTCTTTTGTGAATATCCAGACCATATCCTCTTGTCCCCCGTGAAGATTTCCTAGTATTCATCTCTGGAGGTGATGCAGTTTTAGGTACCCTAATGAAATTCCTGTTGCAATCCCAGAATTAAATTTGACAAATCAACGTGGTTGGGTTTTTTTTAGTGCTTATGGTTTTACAAAACAAGTGAAGAGCATGAGTTGAGGAGTGAAACTTACTTTGGGGGTGGGAAACCTTTAATGGCATTGAAGCTTAAAAGATTCATGAGGTCTACATTTAAACAGTTGTGGTTTGTTTTTTTTTTTTCCAAGATATGGCTATCAGAAATTTTCATCAGCATTCCACTGGCTGACTAGAGCCAAAACACTATTTTAAAGCTAATATACTTCTCATCTGTTGTACCTTTTTCTTACCCTTTACCTTTCACAACATGAAAAATGAAAATCAATGAAGTCTGTTTCTTGCTTAGTCTAATTTTCAGTTACTCTGTATTTAATGCTTGGGTTGAGGACAAGTTAGTAAAATGCTTTTGTTCAGTAAATACAATTGTCAGTGCCAACGTCAAAAAATGAAATGACTCTTTCAGATTCTTGCTTTGGGAAAAGTTGTGCTTTTAAGACTTTGTTATTTTGTGTCAGCTGAGCATTAGGAAATGTGATTCATCTGTCTAGCAAAGTTAGCATAGTGTTCTTCATGGCTGTGTTGGTTTGGGCTGCAGTAGAGTTAGTTGTCTTCATAGTAGCTGGTGTGGGGCTGTGGTTTGGATTTGTGCTGAAAACAGTGTTGGTCACAAAGGGATGTTTTAGTTGCTGCTGCACAGCTTATACAGTCATGGACTCTTCTATTGCTTATACCAACCTACCAGGAGGTAGACTTGGAGTGTGCAAGATTTGGGAAAGGACACAGGTGGGACAAGTGAGCCCAGAGGACCAACCAGATCTTGGGTTGCATCAGGAGAAGTGTGGCCAGCAGGGTGAGGGAGGTGATTCTTCCCCTCTACTCCATTCTGGTGAGACCCCACCTGGAGTACTGTATCCAGTTCTGGAGCCTCTGTTACAAGAGGGATGTGGAGATGCTGGAGTGTGTCCAAAGAAGGGTCACTGGGATGCTCAGAGGGCTGGAGCACCTCTGCTATGAGGACAGACTGAAAGAGTTGGGACCGGAGAGGAGGAGGCTCCCAGGTGACCTTATTGTGGTCTTCCAGTATCTGAAAGGGGCCTACAAAAAGGCTGGGGAGGGACTTTTTAGGCTCTGAGGGAGTGACAAGACTAGGGGCAATGGAGCCAAGCTGGAGATGGGGAGATTCAGACTTGATGTGAGGAGGAAGTGCTTCACTATGAGAGTGGTGAGAGCCTGGAATGGGTTGCTCAGGAAGGTGGTTGAGGCCCCATCCCTGGAGGTGCTTAAGGCCAGGCTGGATGAGGCTCTGGGCAGCCTGATCTAGGGTAGGGTGTAGGTAGGAACTAGATGATCCTTATGGTCCCTTCCAACCCTGACTCATTCTATGATTTTAACTGACCCAAGGGATATTCCAGACCATACATTGTTACGCTGAGCATATAAATCTGGGGAAGGAGAGTGCAGGGAGAAAGTTTAGGGCAATGTTGTTCGTCTTCCCAAGTCACTGTTACACATGACAGAGCCCTGCCTGTCCCTCAGAGGTAAGCAAACTTGGGAGGTTTGTAGTATTCCTTAATTCAACCTTTTTCAGAGCCCACTGGGACTTTTTTTCTGGGCCATTTGCAGTTGATGACAGTCTGTACAGATCTTGCATGGTGGTGGAGAATCAGGCAGATGGCAGCTCAAGTGGTGTTTTAAGTGCACTGAAACCTTCCTGTATTGCTGACTGGTAGTTAAATGCACTGTGCCTGTTCTCAGTCTGTTGGAGAGTGAGGTGCTGGTGGGTAGTGAAACTGGTGCCCCTTGAAGGGTGCACAGCACTTGAGGGTAAGTGGTTAGTGTTTTCAAGCTAGCTGAACTCTGAGCTGTGAACCAGCTTGTGCAGTGGTACTTGTCAGCGCTGTTTTCTCAGTGTTGCTGTATTGCAGCAGCACTGGTGACTTCGATGGGCTGAGTGCTGCAGAAGCAGGAGGATGCCAACCACATTGCTGTACCTGCATTGTGCTTTCATGATGGCAGCTCCACAAAGAGCTGTGTATGCTCTGTTTGAAGCTTGAGCTGCAGCGTGTGGGCTGGCAGTGACAACAATGCAGCACTCTGACAACAGCGAATTTCAAACTCTGGCCAGCACAGGAGCTAAGCTAATGGAGAGTGCTTGGAAAATGGGTGAGATCAGTTGGAGTTTCATGTCCCTGTCCTCTATTAGCTAAATTTGTCTTTAAATGGACATCTGGCCTCAGGTCTTTGAAGAAGTAGTTTTCCCACTCTGGATATTGACAATAGAGTAAAATATGTTTACTTCTTCTGCAACAGGCAGAGTAAATTTCTGCTATTGCTCCTAACAAGCAGAGTACATCTTAAGAACTTGTCTGTTTTTTTTTGTGCCAGGGGCTGTATCCACTAGAAGAAAAATGGGTCTTGTATTTTTAAGGCTAGATTGCCTTCCTGTGATACTATGCCAAAAAGACTAAAAGCAGATGAAACCTGAGCATACACCTTCCTTAAATTCAGCGTTTTCTGAGGTTTCTCTGAGCAGGAAGCTCACAGCTGCTGTCAGGGTGGATTGCAGCAGCTCTTCACCTACAGCTTTGGAATAATGAAAGCAGAAGGAAAAATTTCCTTCCATACAAGCACAGGACTTGCTTGGATCCAACAATGAGTTACAGATGCTTCAGCAGAAAGGAAGTGAACTGTGCAAGTAGATACAGCTTAATTAACCTTATGCTTTAATAATGCTGCCTGATGTGTAGTTTGAAAGTTTCAGCAGTGAAGTTTACTGTTTCTTTCCCTGTACTGGTTGACATTTGTTTTACTCTCTGTGTCTACACAGGAGTTTGAAAATATGCCATGTTCCTAATGTTGGCAATGAATCATAGAATCATAGAATGGTTTAGGTTGGAAGGGACCTCAAGGATCATCCAGCTCCAACCCCCTGCCATAGGCAGGGACACCTCCCACTAGAGCAGGTTGCTCAAGGCCTCATCCAGCCTGGCTTTAAACGCCTCCAATCCTGTGTCATCTGTTAGAGTCGATCAGAAGGATAGTTGGTGATCAAAGATTTGTCACCCTACAAGGAAGCTTGTATTTAAAACAGCCCAGTGAGCGGAGAGTAGAGACGTGAAGATAATTGTGCCAGCCTCTCCTAGGACAAGCTGTATTTGTTAGCAGCAGAATCTCTGGTGTTTGATTTAGGGGAAATGAGCATATTTGACTTTAAAGCCAGATTGTTTCTCTACTGAAATAAGAGGGCTGGTGGACTACCAGATGTGATGCAACAGATTACATACAGCAGCTCCTGCAAGGCAGAAGGGGTCTGACTCACCTGAAAGGACACGAGGACTGCCAGGTCATGCCAGGTTGTTCTCTCTTATGCTAATGCAAGTTTTATCTGCCCTCAAAACTGCGGACACTGCTCTGAGGTGTTGAGGTGGTGTTGATGGCAGAGAGTACATTACTTAAGTTTCTGAAGCTAGCCAGTGTAAAGCAAATCTGGATTTCCAACACTTGACAGTCAGAGTGTGAAACCTGTCTGAATAGGTATGGGCAGTCAGACTCTTTGTGCCTTAGAAAAGGAAGCAGAGCAGTTCTGGGCACCCAGGCATCAGGGAACTACTGGATAGAGTCCAAAAGAGGGTCGTGAAGATGCTGAAGGAGTGGAACATCTCTCCTATAAGGTAGAGGCTGAGAAACCTGGGGCTGTTGGTCCTGGAGAAGAGCATCCCGAGAGGGGATTTTTGTCAATGCTGATCAATAGATAAAAGGCAGGGGCCAGACTCTCTTCGGTGGTGCCCAGCGATAGTACAAGAGGTGACAGGCACAAACTGGAACACAGGTGGTTTCATTTGAGCTCATGGAAGCTTCTTTGCTATGAGAGTGCCAGAGCTCTGAAGAAGGCTGCCCGGAGAGGTTGTGGAATCTCCCTCTCTGAAGAGATATGAAACACAACAACCTCAACTAACACTTTGGTTTTAGGTGCTTGTAGTCCTAATTTGCAATACTAAAGACTCTTGGCAGTGCTGGAGGTGATGCATGTCTCTAGAAAACCTGAATATTGGTCTTCAGGCCTTCTTCATTCTTATCAAGCAGAAGTTCAAGTCCCTGATGACTGAGTTACATTTTAAGGCAGGAGAGATCCAACTTCCAATCCCTGTTTCAGTCAACAGGGTTCCGGGACATCAGTGTTGCATAAGTGATCTGACTTTTACATGTGAATTCTTTTTATCTGACAATATAATGGTGTGAAACTTCTGCTGTGCTCTTTTGCAGAATAATTTTCAGGATCTAATATAAAGGCAGATGGCAGATTGGTTTGCTAATCAGTCAGATTTGTGAAGCAAAATGACAGAATGTATCAAACTCTAGGTGGTACTTGTGCTAGAAGTAGAGGGAGAAGGTGGAAGAGTCAGTTTTGGGTGTGTTTTTATTCTGGGGCTTTGTTGCAAGGATGTAAAACATTTGGTACCCTGTATTTGCATGGGTAATCTCCACTTTGGGCATCAGTAGTGCCATGTTCTGACTGTGAGTGCCAAATGCACCTGGAGTGGCAGAGCTGGAAGCACTCCATGCCCCCAGCCTCTGGATTTCTGTAGTGACAGTAAAAGCTCTTGTGAAATCTGTAACATAGGTGCCTTGTTGGATTGAAAGTACCAAGTGATGTGTGCTGCTTCCTTTCCAGGGATCTGCTGCAGACGCTGACTGAGGATGAACTGCACACGCTGGAACGTAACCTCTGCATCTCTCAAGATGTGGATTTTCCTGTCAGAGCAGATCCTGAAGTTCCCTCTGTCATTGCACCAGACATAACGGCCACACTGCCTGCTAAAGAGCTTTCAGCAAAAGCTGAAAATACGGAGGCTGAGCTGGCTTGTTCCATGCAGTATGATGAACAGGAGTTGGAGCAGCTGAACAGGATGGTGCACAGAGTTGGAGATGAAATGTCTTCTCTGCTTTCCCCTCCAAGCATCTGCCAGTCCCCAGCACACAGACCTAGCCTAAGAAATAGTTCTAGCACAGAAGCTTCACCAACAAGACACCATCTTGACAATTTAACTGATGAAGAGGACAGAGTTTTTTTTATGGATGACCTAGATGGAGCAGGAGAAGCTCTTGCTGGGTTGGATTCAGTAAGTGACACTTTTGCTTGGGTGAATAACCCTTGCCACGATTCAAAACAGAACCTGCAGTACAGAGATGCTTTGCTGTACGAGAATGGCCAGCAGACAGAGGAGTCTTTGCTTTTAAAAGATGCTGAAAGTGACCTAAGCAATAACAACAACGTTGAAGACAGCAAACAGATGTCTGCTATTGCAGTTCAGAACTCCTGCAGCTGTCTAGAAGGTCCAGACTCACAGTTATACCTCAATGGCTGGGATGCCTATGCCGATGATGCAGAAATGGCAGAAATGATAGCTCACAGGACAGGGGGGATGAAAATATCTGCCACTGTAATATTCAATCCCAAATCTCCCTCTAGCTCAGAATCCCCAGTAACAACTCCTGAAGCAGCTATTAATTGTGTTCCTGGATCTGCTAATCCATTAGCAAACGAGGAGGAGGATGAATCCCATAAACTCAGTATGGCTGCCACAAACTGTCTAATTAATTCTTGTGTTTGTTGCGGCAGCTGTGAAGACAGCAGGGAGGACAGTGTTGAAGGTTTAAAGACTAAACATTCTGCAGTAGGTGTTGTAAATGCTTCATACGCTTTAGTAAAGTCTAAGGAAATGGACCATGTAGATAGTGTGGACAGTTCAGTCCCTGCCCAGGAAACATTACAGCCTGAAAGCTCTGCTTTGTTAGCAGAAAGAGACTTTGGCAGAGAAGAGCAGAAACTGCCAATCTCCTCTAAGTGCCTGGCACATTCCTCAGGTTCACAGGTAGGAGCAGAAAATGACTCACAAGGAGAAGCAGAGAGAATCTCAAATCAGCAGAAGAGGTGGGAGAAGAGAAAACAACTCTGTGAGAAAAAACTAGACAGCACAGAAGACACCAGTAGTGAGAGGACAGCCAAGGAAGACGTCAAATCAAGATCTAGTTCAAGGTATGAGCTACTCAATGTTTTGGTTGTGTGTGTGTAAACAAGCTCCTCTTTCCTTGTACTTTAATAATTGGTGTATAGTTAATGTTGATTTTTAAAGACAAAGGGTGTAGTGCAGGATTAAGGCTCTTCTCAGTCTGTGTTCTTTTAATGCCAGTAATGTCAGAAGAAAATTGGAGAACACCTGAGTCATATAATGTCTTGTGAGCATTGTGATCAAGTACACCGATCTTAGCTGTTTAATGTAACGCAGAGTGCATTGCTGCTAAATGCTACTTGGGTCACCACCTCTGTTGGACTTTGGTGTTTTGCAGAAGTGTCTGGCAGATAGTAAAAAGTTCAGTGCTGCACCAGTAGCTGGGATTAATCTGGGATCTAAATGCACTTTACCTGAGCTCTGTTTGAGAGAAAAGGGCTGCTCTGATCATGTTGCCTGTGAGCACGAGTGTATTTTTGAGTGTGCAGAAGCAGCTTTTAAACCTATTGGAGCATTTCAGCTGAAACTGATGGTGGAATAGAGGTCACGGATTAAGCTTCTGCATATTTAATGACAATAAGGAACTAGATAACATAATGATAGTTGTTAAAGAAAATGCCAGGCATCAGCTCAGGTCTTACACGCTAGGGATCACAGGATATTAGGGGTTGGAAGAGACCTAAGGAGACCATGGAGTCCAACCCCCCTGCCAGAGCAGGACAATACTATCTAACACAAATCAGAGGAACACATCCAGACAGGCCTTGAAAGTCTCCAGAGAAGGAGAATTCATGATCTCTCTGGGGAGCCTATTCCGGTGCTCTGTGACCTTCACAGTAAAGAAGATCCCCCTTGTGTTGAGGCAGGACCTCTTTTGCTGCAACTTACACCCATTGCTCCTTGTCCTATCACAAGGAGCAAGTGAGCAGAGCCTGTCCCCTTGCTCCTGGCAGCCTTCAGATACTTATAAACATTTATCAAATCCTCTCTAAGTCTTCTTTTCTCCAGGCTAAGAAGCCCCAGGCCCCTCAGCCTCTCCTCATAAGCCATGCCTTCCAGTCCCCTACTCTTCATAGCCCTCCGCTGGACCCTCTCCAGCAGATCCCTGTCCCTCTTAAACTGGGGAGCCCAAAACTGAACACAGTATTCAAGATGAGGTTGCACCAGGGCAGAGTAGAGGGGGAGGAGAACATCATTTTGTCTTACTCTTTGAAGGCTACAGTGTGTTTTGTAGTGAGTGATGTCCTCTGTTTCCCTGAAATAGGAGCATCATAAAGCAGAGGGGGGAAATTAAACAGAACTCACTGTTTTCTGTATTTCTGTGACAACTTTCTTGCTTTGTGCCTTACTCTATGGTGTCAGTACCCTGGAGCTTTACTGTGTCAGTGCTGTGGAGCTGATGTGTCTGATGCAAGATCATCACTCTTTATGGTTGTGTAGAGTTCAGGATTACACAGTGTGGGTAGCATGAAGCTTTAGCATAATAAAAGGGCTGCAGAAATAGACACTTGCTTGGTAACATACCAATTGAATTAGGAAATATGTTACTGGGAGCAGAATAGAATCAGAGTTCATTCCTTTTACAGGTTAAACACAGCATGCACAAAAGTCAGCTTTGAGAAGGTTCATTTTATCTTCCTCATTCTGAGCTTTTGAGTTGGAAGCTTGCAGGTATGATCACGTTCAAGGCCTTACAACAGGGTTTTTGAACAAACTTCACTTTAAGAAGCCGTTCACAAATTACTTTGTTTCATGCTTTAGCAACACTTAAAGTGGAATGTTGTTTGGAAAATACTTACTGGATGTGTAATTAGCAGCCTGGTAAATCATACATAATTTACAAAGCTCAGACAATGTGCCTGCTAGGTTTTTTTACCTCTGTAAGGATATTTAGTGAAATTTGTGAGAACAAGTCTGGAAAATGCACTGAAATGGTAGCTATTGTGGTCTTTTTCAGCCTCCCATGGTTTGTAGATGTAATAACCCTTTCACGTTCTTGTCTAGCCTCTGTTAATATTGTGTAAATGCCTTGTGAGAGAACTGTCCTCTTACTGTTAGTTCTGTAGATCCATGTTCCTCTGTGTCCTTTTGTTTGCTTTGGACCTGGCTTTTAACAGCATCATTGAAGCACTCCTAGGTGTGTGGTCTCTCCATGCTGGTTGGGATTTTGTAGGGCTCAGTCACACTTCACCTATGTCATTACTTTTTCAGGTTGGAAAATTCACAACTTACCTGATCAGAAGTTGTCCATAGGTTTGGTTGTTCCTTTTATCTTGCTCTAAGCCTTTGTTCAGTTACACTGTTTCTTAGTGATGAGGCAATCATGACCATGCCTTTGTCAAAAGTCCTTCCATACATGTGTAGGTCCATACTTTTCTCCAGTATACTTCTATACATAGATTTGGTCCTTGCCTCTGGTTCACAGGTCATGTTATTGGAACAAGACAATTCAGGTATAGGCCAGAACTTTGTGGACCTCTCCTCATGCTGCCTGGGCAGTGACTGATTGTGGCTTTCCAGTGGTACTTTCAATCTGGAGATCACATTAGGCTGCTGTGGCTGCTCCTTGGTAGGTGCTTGTGAGTGCCAGCATCGCCAGAGGGAAAACATTGGAGACAGATGATTTTCAGAATGATGGACCCATTAGCTAGAACAATAAGCAGTGCAGTATACACAGAATAGCTGCAGGATCTGCTCATTTATCACACTGATAAATGTACTTACTTTCTAGTTACTGTAAGTCACCCACTAGGAATAGAAAATATCCTTTCTCTTGTCTGAATCAAGCAGCTGTCAAGTGTGTGTGCTGTGATACAAGCTATTTCTTCCACTAAATCAGCTGTATTACTGTGCAATGTGACATGAGAGGTATAATTTTGGTGATCCAGTCAGGTTTACTGAAATGAATCCTTACATCTGCAATAACTTGGTGATTCAGGTTCTCTGTCTAGCCTCAATATTCTGTGGAGTTAGAAATCAATATTAAATACTCCTCTAGTTAAGATTTGGGTATTGGCATGTCTTTAGCACTTTGCTTTTTAACTCATAGCTGGTGTTGCAGCTTTCCCCACTATTTACTTGTAAGTATCTCAGACATAAAGCACCGCAGGCACCAAGCCTTGGGCAGCAGCATTAATGAGATGCAAATAGGACTCTGCCCTGGCAGAGATGTGCTCAGCAGCTCATCTGCTGAAGGGACAATGTGAGAAGTAAAAGCTGACATGTAGCATAGCACAGATGATGAGAAAACCATGACAAAGCAGCCTTTGGTGTTTGGGCAGGGAAAAGGAACATAAGAGGAAAACTGAGCTTTAGATCTGTATGAACAAGAGGAAATGGTCTGAAATTGTCTTGGGGCAGGTGTTAAGTTGGATGTTAGGAAAAGAGTGGGAGTTGGTCTCTTCTCCCTAGTAACAAGTGCTAAGACAAAAGGAAATGGACTCCAGTCGTGCCAGGACAGGTTTAAGTTGGATATTAGGAAAAAACTTCTGTGCTGCAAGCGTTGTGAGGCATTGGAACAGGCTGCCTCGGGGGGTGATGGAGCCACCATCCCTCGAGGTGTTCAAAAGGAGCTGTGGCAATTCAGGACATGGTTTAACAGCCATGATGGTGTTGGATCAATGGCTGGACTCGATCTTAGAGGTCTGTTCTAGCTGAGACTGTTCAGTGATACTTTGTAGAGGTCCTTCTTCAGCTGGAAGCAACCTGTATAGATTTCCCAAATGCTCTTTGTGCCATGCTCTTCTGTCTGCCTTTTCCATGGGGAAAGAAAACTGCTGAGTGTGAAGATCATTTTTATTTTGGTGTTTTGGAAATATTTGGCTTTCTGTGGGTTCCAGAGTTGAAGAGCCCTTGTAAAAGGGATTTTTTTGGGGTGTGTTTTATGAGGTTTGTCAGCTTCTTTCATAGTGTCACACATTGCTGGTGTTTCCATGTTATAGTCTTAAATACCTGGTTCTGTTGTATGTTTATATAGCTTCATCTTGACCTTAAATCTCTTTCTCTGGGGACTTTCAAGGCCTGCCTGGATGTGTTCCTCTGTGATCTGTGTTAGATAGTATTGTCCTGCTCTGGCAGGGGGGATTGGACTGTATCTTCTTGGGTCCCTTCCAACCCCTAACATCCTGTGATCCTGTGAATTTTCTTTTGCCTGTTTTTCTGGATCCATTTTAGGAATGTACTTGTGATAAAGTTTTTTACAGTGCACTTGAGAATTGGCCAAAGGAGCTGAAACTGGGAGGAAGTGAGAATTGGCCAAAGGAGCTGAAACTGGGAGGAAGAAAAACTTTTCACACACTTTGTGCAAACTCTAGCCATGTCCTTCAGTTGTTTAATGCTGGTGCTGCTCACATTTATCTGTGGAGGCTTGAAAAATAGACTTTTTTGGTCACATGCCTGTGCAGTAGAAGGAGGAGGAATGGGGCATCCTTGGAAAAGCTTGTTTTGCTGTTTGCTGTTTTGTAGTGCAGGATGAATAATTTATTCTCCAGCTTGGTATTGAAGTTGTCCCATTTCTTACTCTTGCCGTTCTGCAGTCTAAAATTGTGGGTATTGTAATATATTTCTGCATTTAAATAGATTTGTAGGTTACAATAGGCAAAAATGTGAGGCACTTACAGTTTTATTTCTTCAGCTTATGAGAATGGCTTAGGCAGAAGATGAAGACCTGCTTTCTCCAGTTGGTTTCTAATTTTGATGTCTTTCTCCTGCCCATATTTGATTCTCTTCACTCTTCAGCAGCACGTGACAGTGTGTGTACAGCAACTTGGAGCTCGCTCATTTTACCTTTATCAATGCATGGAAAAGGAGCCTTTGGTATTTTATGTGGGGGGTGACTAGAATTTACATCTGAAGAAAAACAAACCCAAAGCCACATAAGTTACCTTTCTAGCTTGGTGGTTTTTTTTTTTAGTTTAAAGCATTTGATTCTGTAAGTGTCCCTTTATCAAAACTGGACTAATTGATACTGTGATGTGAATGAATTTGATGAAAAGTGTTGAATTCATTCTTTGCTTTTAAAATTCCTATCACAGCAGGACTTCAGGAAATTGTCTTTACATGACAAAGTTGCTTTTTCCATGAAAATTAATGGACAGCTGTGCATGTTCACGTAAACAAAGCCATGTCTGCTTGTACTGATTAATCTTGTATCTGGTTATTCAGGAGTAAGAAAGCTTCTCATCAGTAAGAGGGGAAATAGTTGATTGGGAGCAAGATGCCAGCTTTTCAACTGCTAAGTGTCCCACAAGCAACCCTTTAACTGGCTCCTGATTGAAATTCCCCTGGTCCCCTTGTCTTCTGTTTCTTTTCTTTGTGCAACTGGCTGAATTCAGAGTCACAATAAATGATTTTTTTTTTCAATCCCTCTTCCCCTTCTTTTTAAGAATCTGCTTCAAATTATAAGTGACTTTTAATTAAATATGACTTTTAGTCTGACCTTGCATGTTGAATGCTGATTCTGTGAACCATGTATCAAAAACAGATCAGGAAACTGTATTCACTCACAACCTAGAATGAGTTGAGTTGGAAAGGACCTTCAAGTTGATCTAGTTCCAACCCCTTGCCATGGGCAGGGATACCTCTTGTTAGAGCAGCTTGTGCAAGGCCTGTCTTTGAACACTGCCAGGCTTGGAGCATCCACAGCTTCTCAGAGCAATATGCAGATGCCTGCAACCAGTTATAGTACATAAAACAGTTTCAAGTGCCACTTGCTTGAGTGAATTTGGTGTAGCTGACATGAGGCCTCAGTCTGCTCCCATGTAGTGGGATAAAGAAGATCTATGCCAATTAAGTCATTTAACATTCAATGTAACTGTGACTCAATAGCATTCAAGAAGAGACCATCCCCTGAAACAGGAGAGGTTTAATCAAGTGCACAAGAGGCTGCAAACACATTCCAGTAGAAAAGAGCACCCAAAGCATGATAAAGGTGTCTCTGTTTTTTTATTTCAGATTAGTTACCAAACAGCAGCTTTACATAAAGGGTTCATGAGTTCAGTCTAACAGTATTGCATGGGAAGACGCAGCCACATAACCCTCTACCACTTCACTGATCTTCAAACCTTTATTCCTTATTTTTTTTCAGAAGTGGTGATGAATTCTGTTTTGATGAGGTTGGCTGCTGAGGTCATCCTCTGCTAGAATGTAGCTTTGAAGGAAAGTATAGTAATTAAGACCTCACAAACAGAACAAACTTTTGCCCCCTTACGTAGCTTAATCTCATGAGTCCCAATCCAACCCAGCATGCATTTGAAGTGAGCATGAAATGTGGTGAAGCTGATGTCACCCATGGGCTGGTGTGGGAAGAAAGGGTCAGCTGCTATTAGCCCCAGAATGTATGCACCTACCTCCTTCTCTTAGCATCCTGCTAATGGATGTGTGTGCTTAGCTACCATCAGCTGCTAACAGGAATAGTGAGTTGGGAAAAGCAGGTCAATTCACCTCAGGATCTGTGAGCATCATAGAGAAGCTGAGCAAAGCTGCAGGCAGACACTAGTGAGAAGAAAATTCTCCAATGAGATGTCCTGGGTCTATGTGTGCAGAGAGACAATGCAGTGAGCATGTCAAGAGTCTGTCTTTGTTTTGGTTTTTTGTGTGTATGTGATTTACATTTTTTTATAACCTGTTTAGAATAACACTGAGAAGGTATAAACCAGAGTTAGCATTATTGGAGTCTCATTTCTTAGTACTAAATAAACCCAGAATTTCCCACCTGGAGAGTTACAGCTTGAATATGCACCAGAAGTAAATGTTGTAAATAATAAATATTGTTCCTGGTACGAAAATTCAATCTGTGTTGGTAGACAGGAGTGAAGGGGAAAAATATTTACAGGTTGTAATCATCTAAACTACATATTCTTTATGACAAACAAAACAGCCTCCCTGAGCGTGGTTTGTGTCAAGTGTGCCCAAGCAGTTTCCCTTGCCAAATGCTGACTGACCAGATGGATATCTGATCCTGGAATCAGGCATGGCTCAGCATGGCCAGCTTTGTACACCAGGGGAGAGATGGACTAGTACAAAATGAAGGCATGTCTGAAGCAGTTGAGAATGTTAAATGGCTTAAAAAGAGATGAGATAGTGGAGCAGATGAGAACAAGTTATGCTGACAGTGAGGGGTTAGAGGTGAGATGAGTGGAAGAGGTATAAAGTGAAGCTTGTGCACCGACCAGAGAAGATCTGAGAAGATGAAAATAAAGACAGCATGGAGATGGTGGTTGAAGTCAGCTGGTTGTGTGCCTTAGTGTTCAGAGGTTTACTTGCCATTAAGATCTAGCACTTTGTGCTGCCTTTATTGTTTTGCCTCCTGGGTTGGATTGACACTCCCCAAAGTTAGCTCAATAGAAAGTGATTTCCTGACTTGGGATAGTGTCAACAATATAACAATATCTGTTCTCAATAGAGAAATAATACTTAAGGGGTTGGTTTGTTTGGTTTATGTTTTAGCCTGGAGTGTTTAAAACTCCCTGAAATAGAGAACTTTGGTTTCTTGGGAAAAGTGTTAGCTCGTTGGATTGTGCCTAAGAACTGGAAACCTCAAATTCTTTAAAATCAAAGGAATGAAAACTCTAAAAAAACAGAACCTAAGAAAACTAAATTTTGAGGTCCAAAATAGGTTTAGAATTTTGTTGCTGTTGCTATTGGTAAGTGAGATATTGTCACTGGTCTTGATGAGCACAGGCTGAGGGACGTGGGGTTGTTCAGCCTGGAGACGATAAGATTCCGGTGGGGACCTTGGAGTTGCCTTCCAGTACCTGAAGGCATCCTACAGGAAAGCTGCAGAGAGACTTTTCATAAGGGTGTCCAGAGACAGGACAAGGGGAATTGGTTTGAAGCTGAGGGAGAGCAAGGTTAAGACTGGATCTCAGGAAGAAGTTCTTCAGTGCGAGGGTGGTGAGGCTCTGGAACTGTCTGCCCAGGAGGTTGTGGCTGCCTCCTCCTTAGGGGTGTTCAAGGCCAGTTTGGATGAGGCCTTTGAGCAGCCAAGTCTAGTTGAGAGGTGGTCTCTGCCCGTGGAGGAGAGGTTGGAGTAGATGATCTGAGGTCCTTTCCAACCTGAGCCGTTCTAGGATTTCAGGTGTGTAAGGCAGACCTGCCCATAAAGCACTGAAGAAAGCAGACCTGATGTCTTCCAAGAAGTGTGTTACTACCCAAATGAGTTGGCAGCACTGTTACACTGGAACAATCTGGACACTCTTCCCTCTCGCCTCCTCACTGTCACTAAGTACTGAGTTGTCCTTGTTCCCTGGTTCTGCTGCTCGGAGCTTACGCTGTTCTGAACAATACATTTCATCCTTGCAAGACAGCTTCTCCTTGCTCAATCACGCTGTGAAATCACAGGCTAATGGGTTTTTTAATATCATTGAGCTGCCATAAAGCAGATACTCAAAGTACATTTTAGTAGCATGACCATATTGCAAGATTGGCTGGGTAAAGGTGATGAGCTATAAAAAGAGTGAGCCTTTGTTTAAATGCATATATCTCTTCATAATGAGCAGAATTAGCAAAGGAAATTACATAAAACAAATGCAAGTTAAATAGATTTTTGTTCAAGTCTGATAAAATTATTTTCCAGTTGTGATGGCTCTCCTTTCAACTGCAGCACAGTGCACTGGGGATTTATCTTCAAATTGGCAATCAGAGATGAGGAGCATGAAGGGGTACATTTTCCAAGTGATTAGTGGGAGGTATGCAAACAAATCCTATTATTTCTTGGTGGGATTAGAGCACATACCTTCCATACACTGCTTTGAAGAATTCCCCTTAAGCGTTCTTCCAGACTTCTAGCTGCAACAGTGAATTTGGTGGAAGAAAAGAATTTGGAATGTAGCTGGTTTTAAATATGTACCCTGCATGCACTTACAAATCAAAAGAGCATTAAACAAAAAATCAGCTGGGAAATGTGGAGAAGTAAGGTCACATCATCCTGACCTATAGAACTGCATCTCTTTTAACTAAAGATGCTTCTTAAGCTTCTCTCTGCATTGTCCAAAGATTTCTGTTGACTGAGTGTTTGAGTTCAGCAGGCTTGAATGATCCTCCTGCACTGCCTGGAGCCAATGCAGCTTTGATACCTCTCCTCAAGATCACTTATTTTCTTATCTAGTATAAATTCAGCTTGTGGAATTTCTAATAGCTGAGCAGTAAATTATTACTGAACCAAAAAAAAAAAGGTATCTGCCCAGGACAGTTCTGTAGTGGCTATGAAACATTTTTAGTCTTGTAGTTCCCTTTGGTAATAAGGATGGAAGAAGGAACCAGTTTTGCACCGTGAGGGTGGTGGAACACTGGAGCAAGTTGCCCAGGGAGGTAGTTGAGAGCCCATCCCTGGAGATATTTCAGAACAGGCTTGACAGGGCTCTGAGCAGCCTGATCTAGTGGAGGATGTTCCTGTTGATTGCAAGGGGTTGGACTAGATGAACTTAGGTCCCTTCTGACCCAAACCATTCCATGATTCAAAGATGTAAACCAATGTTTTCTTTGAAGGCCTCTTTTAACCCAGGGATGCCAGAGACCAGTTTTATACTGTTCCCTTAAGTGGCACCACTCATTTATATTACTTCATGTCTTTTTACATTACAGCTAGTGGATTTCCTCTAGCAGAGTGTTGGTGGTTTGCCACTCTTCCTTTCTGCTTATCTGTTCACAGGATCACAGGGTGTTAGGGGTTGGAAGGGACCCAAGGAGATCGAGTCCAACCCCCCTGCCAGATCAGGACAATACTATCTAACACAGATCACAGAGGAACACATACAGACAGGCCTTGAAAGTCGCCAGAGGAGGAGACCCCAACAGCATCTCTTGGTTTAAAGCACAAAATTTGAGGTACATAGGTGATAGTTACAGACTTTGAGCCAACTTGGAGCTGTGTTAGATTTGTCTCCTTCACTGAAGACTCAGCTTTCTGCTTTCCCACAGCCTTTTTCATTCCTGTGGGGAGGAAACTTAGAGCAAACATGCCATGATATTTTAGAAGCTCTTGAAGCATAGTTACTTTATAAACTCCCCATTTTGCTAGATCTGAGTTGCAACATTAAACTGCTCTCCTCAGCATCATGGAGCATGCTCTTCCCTCTGTACCCTGTGAGAATGTAAACTCCCTGGTTCTTTCTGGAATGTTTCCATATTTTTCTGTATGGCAAAATGAAAAAAAATGGATTGAAGGTTTTTATGAGATGTGTGCCTGCTGCCTTTGCCAGCTTGTCCTTCTGGGAGAAGAAGAGACTAGGTTTGTATCACGCTCTGAAGAGCAGAATTACCAGGGCCAGCTTCTCTACAAGCCATGAGTTATCACACTGCTCTGTTTTTTTTTTTTTTTACCTTTGATGCTTCAGCAGTTCATTTTGTTTCCATATGTTTTTTCAGTTCTCAGGATGGGTTACGTGATTCCCCCCTCAGCTCCATCTCCAGCAGTGACTATGAGAGTGTTTCTGTCACTACATGTAGTGTCTCCAGCATATACGCTCTGAGGTAATCCCATCGCTTCAGTCAGATTTGACAAATGCTCTTGGGTTATGCTTGGTTAAAAACTTGCACTGGATTAACAATCAAGTGACAGCAACACTTCTGAGGATTCTTCTTTTTGAGCAGCAGGTGCTTTTTGGTTGTGTGGTTTCCTTTGGGTTTTTTTTTTTTCCTGGCAGGTGGTTGTTTTTTTAAGTGCTGTTGGCAATTGAGACACAACTATTTAGAAAGAAGCTTTAATGCTGCTGAGGAGGGGAAATGAATTGATGTGAGATGATACTTTCCAAAATTACTGTTGTTTATTAATTTTGCTATTCTGAACTCTTGCCACTCATGACCATTAATATTTCAGTTCTTACAGAGTCATGGAAACATTCTATGGATAATATCTAGACCTAATAACAACCAGCAAATATACAAACATGAATTGAATTGGAGCAGGCTACTCCTGTGATCAAATGCTGCTTGTGGTCAATACACTGTCTGCCCAGTAGCTGGGTTTAAGCTCTTCCTGCTATGGCAGAAGGCAGTAGAGAGTTACAAAGAGGTAGGGAGGTTGTAGCCAGGTGGGGGTTGGTCTCTTCTTCCAGGCAACCAGCAACAGGACAAGGGGACACAGCCTCAAGTTGTGCCGGGGGAAGTATAGGCTGGATGTTAGGAGGAAGTTCTTCCCAGAGAGAGTGATTGGCATTGGAATGGGCTGCCCAGGGAGGTGGTGGAGTCACCGTCCCTGGGGGTGTTCAGGAAAAGACTGTCTGAGGCACTTAGTGCCATGGTCTAGTTGACTGGATAGGGCTGGGTGATAGGTTGGACTGGATGATCTTGGAGGTCTCTTCTAACCTGATTGATTCTATTCATTTAAGCATTTACTCACAAATTACTACTGTTACTCTCATGGAGGCTAGCCACAGTCCAGATAGTGCCCAAATGCTTTCAGGGGACTCTGTCTTGTTGGACATTGAGACTTGAATCTTCCCAGCTTCTGGGGAAAGGATGCAGACAATCTCTGACCTTGTTTCCTGGCATCCTCTGGATGATTTGTATGTATGTCCAGGGATTCTAGGCAGGACTTTCAGGTGCAGAGGCAGATGTGGTGCAGTCTCAGCACCATGTCACGCTGGTCACACAAGCCGATCGCGTGCAGGCATCCAGGGGCTGCTCCTGGTAACTGGTGGCAGTGGAGTTTAGCAGGCAAGCAATAAGGCAGTGTGCAAGAGCAGCAGGGCTGGGCACAGCAGAGAGAGCAGGCAAAGAGCAGGGAAGCAAAAGCAGGTTGTTCACCTACATGTCTCCTCTTATCAATGTGGGCTGAGATTAATTGCCCTTTGGACACAGAATAGCCAATCAGGATGGCAGTTAGCCAAACCTTACCATATTAGGCTAAGCCACAGGCTCACTTTTCCCTAACTTGGGAAAAGTACAGGCCTTGCACTAGGCAGGCACAAGCTAAGTGTGTGTACCTTACACCACAGGACCCTGGGCAAGCCAGATTCAGTGGCTTTAGGTCCTTTTGTGTCTGTTTTCCTGCACTTGCCTCTCTAGTGGAGCAGGAAAACATTCCTAGGCAAGGCAGGACATGTATAAGCCTATTTTGGGCTTATCAGGCCTACCACAACACATGTGTACAATAATTGTGTATGTCTATGATCTCACTTCAATGCATATAACAACCAGTTTTCTACGTCCATGATCGCCCTTCAATGCATACAGCAATCAGTTTTTCTTTGTCCATGATCTCCCTTTCATTTGTTCATGCAATGTTTCTTCAGGTTTTAGCTTGAGAAGTGCCCATGGGTTGTTGTTTGCTGTTTTGATTGGGAGGAAAAAGTTATTTGCACTGTAGAAACCATTTTTGAGACCTAAGGACCTCAAATCAGCTTATGATTTACTGCCTTAAAACTCTTTCTGTCATCAACCAGTGCTGGGTAATTTTTTGAGCTACATTCATCCCACGTAATTTTAAGCACCAAACTCATATACCTGAATTAGGAGCTTTGTTGCCTTAGGTTGAAAGGAGAAAAGTGGAAGTCTTGGTTAAGAGTGTAATTTGTTGAAATGCATCTGGGTCAGAGATCTTCAGTCTTAAATGAGAACTATGATTGCATGCTTTGATTACTGACTGTGCTCACACAGTCATCTGAGGAGCATTTTAAAACCCTGCCTGAGGTTTCTAGACAAAAAATAGGAGAGGAAAAAAACCCCAAAGGTTCAGAGTTTCTCAAATGTAATTTTTTAAGGAAAGGTTGATTACTTCATTGGTACCAAATCTATGTAGCAGATTCCTTCTTCTAGTCTGGAAGGTCAAGAACTTAACTGTTTAGCCTAGTTGAGAAGAGGAGTTTGTGTGAAATGTTCATTAAGAAGTGCCTAGACTTGAGGTGCCCATATCAGCAGTACATTTTCTCAGCAAATGTAAGGAAGAAGGTTTTTACTCTCAGGGTGGCAGAACAGGCAGGTCGCCGTCCCTGGAGCTGTTCAAGGCAGGACTGGACGTGGCACTTGGTGCCATGGTCTAGCCTTGAGCTCTGTGGTAAAAGGTTGGGCTTGATGATCTGTGAGGTCTCTTCCAACCCTGATGATACTGTGAGACTGTAACACTGCAACAGGTTGCCTCGGGAGGTGGTAGAGGCCCCATCCCTGGAGACATTCAAGGTAAAGCTTGATTGGGCTCTGACCAGCCCGCTCTAGTTGCAGATCTCTCTGCTGAGTGCAGGGAAGTTGGAGTAGATAACCTTTGTAGGTCCCTTCCAACCCAACACACTCAATGTTCAGTGTATTTCAGAAGGTTTCAGTGGAGCTGTGGTTTTATGCAGACCAAGATATCAAGAGTATGCTGAACTTGTTTCTTAAATCAGTGTGGCTGTGAGATAATCCTACTGACTCAAGGGATAAAGAGGTGTTTATACCTACAGGGAAGTAGCAGTTGGCCTTTCTCTTAGCTCCAGGAAACACACCCATTCAGTGTATGGTCCTGCACCTGGGTCAGTGCAATCCTAAGCACAGATCCAGGCTGGGAGGCGAATGGCTGAGAGCAGCCCTGAGGAAAAGGCCCTGGGAGCTGGACTGATGAATAACTCAACATGAGCTGTCTGTGTGCATGTGCAGTCCAGACAGCAACTGTGTGCTGGGCTGCAGCAAGAGCAGTGTGGCCAGCAGGGTGAGAGAGGTGATTCTCCCCCTGTACTCTGCTCTTGTCAGACCCCACCTGGAGTACTGTGTGCAGTTCTGGAGCCTCCAGCACAAGAAGGACCTGGAACTGTTGGAGCAGGTCCAGAGGAGGGTCACGAAGGTGCTCAGAGGGCTGGAACAGCTCTGCTATGAGAACAGGCTACAAGAGTTGGGGCTTTTCAGCTTGGAGAGGAGAAGGCTTCAAGGAGTCGCCTTCCAGTATCTGAAGGGGATGTACAGGAAGGCTGAGGAGGGACTATTTACAAGGTCTTATAATGACAGGACAAGGGGTAATGGATTTAAACTGGCAGAGGGAATATTCCAACCGGATGATAGGAAGAAGCTCTTTACAGTGAAAGTGGTGAAATACTGGAACAGGTTGCTCAGGGAGGTTGTAGCTGCTCCTTCCCTGAAAATGTTCAAGGCCAAGTTGGATGAGGCCTTGAGCAATCTGTTCTAGTGGGAGGTGTCCCTGCCTATGGCAGGGGGGTTGGAACTAGATGATCTTTGAGGTCCTTTCCAACCTAAATCATTCTATGATTCTATTCCCCCCCCCCTTTTAATGGTTTCTTTTCATGGATGCTACTTCTGGAACAGTTTTCAATGTAACCCTAACTTATTGGCTTTTAAATGGCAGCTATTAAAATACATTGCTGGGGTTTTATTCCTTTCAGCTTTGGAAGCAGGGAAACCAGTCATTTATAACAATAAGCTGCAGAAAATTTGTCTGTCAGCTTTCAACAGGCATTACAATTATCGGGCCAGTTCCTGAGAGAGCCATGAATTTGAGTGGGAACCTAAGTGAAGGTTGTTCCTGTGATACAGAATGAGGTGATGTGCTTAAAACCAAGAGTGAACTTTAGCTCTGTTCAAGATTGAAGCTAGAAAATGGCAAGGGAAGTATTTGCTTGGGTGTTATGAGGAAAAGTAGAATCATCATAGAATGGTTTGAGTTGAAAGAAACCTTTTAAAGGTCACCTAGTCCCCAACCCCACTGCAGTGAACAGGGACATAATTAACCAGATCAAGTTGCTCCAGAACCCCATTCAAACCTGACCTTGAATGTTTCCAGAGATAGGGCCTCCTCCACTGCCCTGGGCAACCTGTTGCAGTGTATCATTACCCTCACAGCACAGTGAGACAACAGGGGAACAAGGCAGCTACAAGTAGTTATTTTCAAGCCTCACTGACATTTCTGATGTGAGACAGTGCAAGGGAGGAAGAAGCACTGGCATATCCGTGTTAGAGAGTCATTGGCTACTGGAATGGGCTGCCCAGGGAGGTGGTGGAGTCGCCGTCCCTGGGGCTGTTCAAGGCAAGGTTGGACGTGGCACTTGGTGCCATGGTCTAGCCTTGAGCTCTGTGGTAAAGGGTTGGACTTGATGATCTGTGAGGTCTCTTCCAACCTTGGTGATACTGTGATACTGTGAAGTGTTTGCCTGCCTAGATAAAGCCACCTTCTTCAGGTTAAGGTTATGATGAGCCAATAAACAGCAGCTTTAAATAAAAGTAATAGTTTAAAAACTAACTTTAGTGATCAATAGGTTCCTTCTCTGGTCAGCAGTCACTTTTTTGAGAGATGTTCCGTTGTGAGTATTGGTGTTCTCAGGTACCTTTTTCTGCAGTTTCTAGCCATTGACAAAAAATGGTGGTCAAGTTTCAGGCTCTGTTACAGTCCATGAAAGGAGGATTCTGCAATCTGCTGTGACTCAAGTGTGTGCCAAAACAGTGAGACCCTGCTGTGGAGGCTGCAAGCCTGGCAGGGTTCAAAGCCAGGTTGGATGGCACCTTGGTGGTAGGCAGTGGTGTCCATCCTCATGGCAGAAGGTCAGAACTAGGTGATCTTGAAGGTTTCTTCCAACCCTTTCTAGGATTCTGTGATATTTGTCTGGCTATTTCTGTCAGAATACCTGTATTTGAGTACATATGGACAGAGCTCAAGTTGTTGGCTTGCTGAATGTAGCTGAAGAATATAACATATTTTTATTCCTGCAATATGCCAAGGGGATGTGGACAAGCTGGAGAAATGAGCCCATGTGAACCTCCTGAGGTTCAGCAAGGCCACATGCAAGCTCCTGCACCTGGACTGGGACAATCCCCATTATCAATACAGGTTGAAAGATGATGCGACGAAGAGCAGCCTTGCAGAGGAGGTACCAGTGGATGAACAGGTGGCCAAGAGCCAGCAAAGTGCATTTGCAGCCCAGATGATCAGTTGTATCCCAGGCTGTATCAAAAGCAGCATGGCCAGCAGGTTGAGAGGTGATTCTGCCACTCTGCTCTGAGAAGACCTTACCTGGAGTACTGCTTCTGGCTGTGGGGCCCTCAACACAAGAAGAACATGGACCTGATGGAGAGAGTCCAGAGGAGGGCCACTAAAATGATGAAGGCTGGAACACCTGCTCTGTGAAAGCAGAATGGCTTCTGGAGCAGATGCTGCTCCTGCCTGACGCTGTTGAACTGCAAGCTGGCTGTGCGCGTCTGAGGCAGTGCGAGGCTGTGCTGCTTTGTAGGGCTCTGTCACTCAAGCCTTGCGAGGACAATTAATGTGCATATCAACAGAGCGTTTAACAGGCTGCTGTGCACAACCTGCTTGCTTTGCTGCTAAATCCCTTGGCCCAGCGACCAGCTGAGCAGTACCAGCAGAACACAAAAGTCAGTGCTGATGAGGTCTGTCAGCTTTTGCTGATGATTTTAGTCGGTGAGACACATGTGACTGAAGCAGATGTCTTGAGGTCTTTGCTGCTGTCTGCATGCGTCTCATGCCCCTTTTCTTCACTCTGCAAGGCAAAATAGAAATCAGATCTCCAAGTGGTGCAGCATTTTCCAAGCCATAGCCTTCCCTTTTAAGATGTTCCAGCAGGATTTTCGGGGTATATTAATCTGTGTACCTTTGTCTTCAGGAACAAGGAACTGATGCTGAGTTTATTTTCTTAAGGAAGAACCTGGGCAGCTGGTGTGAGCCACATGGTAGTGAGAGCTCCTTACAGGGGGAAGGTGAAAATTCAGGTAGTTGAACTTTATTGGAGTCTTCCTGTTGAGATGATAAACTTTCTGGTTTAGCCACATATGATGGTGTTGCAATGTCTTGTAGGAAAAAAATAGAGAGGCAAAAGCCCATTTAGAACTGAGGCTGGCCATGGCTGTTAAGGAGAATAAAAAATGTTTCTATAAATATACTGATGGCAAGAGAAAGGTCAAGGACAACCTCCAGTCCCTATTAGATAGAGAGGGGAGTATAGTGACAAAGGATGAGGAAAAGGCAGAGGCACTTAACACCTTCTTTGCCTCAATCTTCAATAGTGGGACAGGTTGTCTCCATGACAACTGTCCTCCTAAGCTGGCATATGGACTCAGGGACCAGTATAGTCCCCCTGTAATCCACAAGGAAGAAGGGACCTGCTGAGCCATTTGGATCCTCACAGGTCCATGGGACAGGATGGGATCCATCCTAGGGTGCTGAGAGAGCTGGCAGCTGAGCTGGCCAAGCCACTCTCCATCATTTATCAACAGTCCTGGCTCACTGAAGCGGTTCCTGAAGACTGGAAGCTGCCAATGTGATGCCCATCCACAGGAGGGCTGGAAGGAGGAACTGGAAAACTACAGACCTGTCAGCCTGACCTCAGTGCCAGGCAAGGTCGTGGAACAGGTCATCTTGAGTGCAATCACACAGCGCCTACAGGTTGCCCAAGGCATCAGGCCCAGCCAGCATGGGTTTAGGAAGGGCAGGTCCTGCCTGACCAACCTGATCTCCTTTTATGATCAGGTTACCTGCCTGGTGAATGTGGGGCAGGCTGTGGATGTAGTTT
>WAAF01009199.1:581700-616906 GCA_013400475.1 Tricholaema leucomelas | reverse complement strand
AGGCTGGATGTTAGGAGGAAGTTGTTGGCAGAGAGAGTGATTGGCATTGGAATGGGCTGCCCAGGGAGGTGGTGGAGTCACCGTCCCTGGAGGTGTTGAAGCAAAGCCTGGATGAGGCACTTAGTGCCATGGTCTAGTTGGGTGCTAGGTTGGACTGGATGATCTTAGAGGTCTCTTCCAACCTCGCCGATTCTATGATATATTTAGCCAAATACCTGATACAGATGAAGTAAATCCAGTGAGACCTGGCCAGGCTGGAGAGTTGGTCAGAGGTGAACCTTGTGAAGTTCAAGGGCAAGCATAGAGTCCCGTTCCTGAAGAGGAACAATCTCCTGCACCAGTATGGAGGAAGGGTGACCTGCTGGGAAGCAGCTCTGCAGAGAAGGATCTGTGAGTGCTGGTGGACAAGTTGGCCATGAGGCAGCAATGTGCCCTTGTGGCCAAGAAGGCCGATGGTCTCCAGGAGTGCATTGAGAAGAGCGTGGCCAGCAACGGAGAGTCTCCTCCCCTTTTACTCTGCCCTACATTTGGAGTATTTGTGTCCAGTTCTGGGCTCTCCAGTTCAAGAGAGACAGGATACTACTGGAGAGTCTGATGGAGGGCTATGAGGATACTTGAGGGGATTGTGAGCATCACTCTTAGGAAGAGAGGTTGAAACACATGTAGCTGTTTAGCCTGGGGAAGAGCTGACTGAGAGGGGATCTGATCGATAGTGAAAGGGTCATGAGAGCAGGGCTGGCCTCTTTTCAGTGGTGGCCAGTGGCAGAACAAGGGGCAGGAGGTACAAACTAGAACACAGGAGGTTTCACTTGGAGTTGAGGAGAATCTTCTTTCCTGTGAGGATGCTGGCACCCTGGAGCAGGCTTGCCCAGACTCCAGCGGGCTCTGGATTCGTCTCCTCTGGAGAGTTTCAAAACCCTTCTGGACACATTCCTGTGCAACCTGATCTAGGAGAACCTGTGTTAGCAGGGGTGTTGGACTAGATCTCCAGAAGTCTCTTTCAACCTCACCGTTCTGTCCCTCTCTGTGTAAATCAAGTGAGCTAGGGTAGTGTTCTAAGCTGCCTAACATCAGTGGCAGAAGCAAGATGTCTCTTGCAGCAAGCTGAGTGTACACCCCAAACTCTGGGCTTTGGGGGGGTGTATTCCAGGTGTGTATCATCTGGCTAGAGACTGCCAGAAGTGGTGAGCGTGAGTTTGTGGTCTCATTTCTATGCAGCTTGCTCATCATTTGCATCTTTAGCAGTTTGGTTGCAATCATTGCCATGTTCATTTTAATGATGTGTAAAAATCTGTTCTTGAATGTCACTTGATGTTCCCTTTCCTACTCATAGAGCAAAAATTGTTGTCTTTCAGGAATTAGATTTTGCTTTACAGATCTTTCTCCTTCCCTCCCTTCCCCTGAAAAATCCTTAGAAGATCATATTTGGGAGGCTTGATATTGCATGTAATTAACTGAAATTGCTACAGTAATCTCAATTTTAGTAGAGTTTTTGGGCATGTCTAAACCAAAAATATGTTGGAAAGCCACAAATATATTAGAGGAGGGAAAAGAGAGGATTTCCTCATATTTACAGCTATGTTGAAGGTGAAAAAAAATGAAGAGAAAGCCTTCTTTTCTAATTAAAATTGTAAAGCTCCACCTAATACTTTAATTAGCTTTTCTCAGCTTTGACTCCCACGGTTGGATACCAAATTCCTGTGGGATTCTGAGACCCTAGGATGCTGTAATGCTTCAGCTGGTGGCTCAGTATGTTTGAGGGAAGTGGTGAAGGCAATACAAAAACCTTGTGCTAATAAATTTTCATGTCTCAGAGTTCCTCTTGCTGGGAAACCTTTTGCAGTGCTGCTTCTCTGCAGAGGGTTCGGACTTGATCCGTGGAGGTTCCTTCCAACCCCTACCATTTTATGATTCTCCCATTTCCTGTTTCAGTTGCAACTTGGGAGAGTATCTGGAATGCAACAAGAGAATTGTGTCCAGCAGGTCTAAGGAAGTTCTCCTCCCACTCTGTATGCCCTCATGAGAGCACACCTGGAATACTGTGTCCAGTTTTGGGTCCCCAGTACAAGAGAGATAGGGGTCTGCTGGAGGGAGTCCAGCTGACCTACAGGGGTGATTGCAGGACTTGAACATCTCTGCTGTGAGGGAAGACTGAGAGACATGGGGTTGTTTAGCCTGGAAAGAAGGCTGAGGGGAGGATCCTATGAATGCCTATGAATATCTGAGGGATGGGTGTCAAAATGAAGGTGCTAGGCTCTTTCTGATGGTGCTCAGTAACAGGAACAACAGGTACAAGCTGGAACACGGCAAGTTCTGCCTCAATGTGAGGAGGCATTTCTTTAAGGGGAGGGGGACAGAGCCCTGGAGCAGGCTGCCCAGAGAGGTTGTGGCATCTCTTTCTCTAGAGACTTTAAAAACCCACCTGTGTGATCTGCCCTAGATGACCATGCTCTGGCAAGAGGGTTGGACTCAATGATCTTCCGAGGTCCCTTCCAACCTCTAACATTCTGTGAGTCTGTGACTATCTGCTGGGATTGGATGCTAAATTAATTAACATTTTACTATGCCAAACAGAACAGCTGCCTGTGTATTGCAGAGAATGTTGCTGAAGAGCTCTGTGAAATGGCTCTTTGCCCTTAGAAATATTTCTGTCCAGCTTCTGTCTGACCTGTGGGAAGCTCTGGATGAGGGGTAAAAAGCTGGGCCTGATGCATTCCTGTATCTGATGTCAGAGCTGATATTTTACATACCATTCCTTCACAAGTGCTGTATTATTTCTCTTCTAGACTTATAGTTTTTCCAGATCAGAATTATTTTTGAAGTTTAGTTTTGTGCTGCTCTCTTGTCTTTTTCTTTGCAGTCTGAGTGATTATTTGAGAGCTTTTAACTATCTGGTTATAAAGAAATGTTAGGGGAAAGTACTTGTGGCAGAACTGAGAAAATCCTACTAGGACCTAATGAATATTTTAACTTCTTATATTTCCAGTTCTGTTTTTTCTTGATTTTTTTTTTTTTACAGTGTATTGTGGATTTTGTCTCTTTTTGGCTTTAATTTAAGGAAGCCAGCACTCTGCAAGTATCTGACATTCCATTTGATGGTTAGAAAGCAGCTCTGTTAATAACTAATGCTCTTCAGTCACTTGTTCACATGCACTCTTACAGAAGTTCTACCTATCGTGACCAAAAAAGCAATTTGAGTGAAAGTACAGCTCAAGTTGATAAATCCTGTGCTGGCAGTGTTGGATGTTTTCATTCTCATGTGGAACAGCTTCTTTGCATTCTTCTGAAGACCCAGATCAGTGCAGCAATCACTTTGCATAAGCCAGTTGTCTCTGGTGGATCTCTATAGCAAGATGCCATTTGAACAACTCTGTTTTGTCAAGACCCAGCTTGGGAAGTACAAGAAGAATGCTGCAGGTTGAGGTTTGAAGATCTGAGGAAGGATTCACCATGTGTTCCCAAAGGATTGGGAAGCTATAGGAGCTGCCAGGGTGTGGAGCAGTCGTTGCTGTTGGTTTCAAATTCAGTAATCTTCAGGAATTATTTTTTTTCCTGAAGATACCACTTAGGATATTAACAGCTAATCCTATTAGCCACATTCCTTACTGTTATCAGCCAGCCTCAGCTTGCTTGCCCACCTCTGCTGGAGCAAATGAAGCTGAGAAGGGGCTTCTGCAAACCTTGCAGTGTTTAATTCCCCCTGCTGAGGAATTCAAAAGGTTGACAGCAGATGGGGCTTCTAGCACACGTCCTGATGGAGCTGGCTGTTGCTAACACGTGTGGTAATACTGCAGTCAAGTCTCCGTTTGGTGGTGTGTGTCTAGAGTGTTCCTGATAGAGGGATTTGCATGCAGTGAAATGTTTTTGTTTCTCAAGACTAAGTTCTAAAGCCTTAGGAACGCTTTTGGAGTTGGTTGGCTGGCTTGGGTTTTCCCTCTGTTGCCTTTTCTCTCCAGGTAGAGAGGCAGTACCAAGGAACTGCATTTTTAAAACCTTCTTAATAAAATACTAGGGTTAGGAAGCCAAGAAATAAAGTTAGGAATTAAAGTTTTCCTTAGCCTGCTTTTCATGTAGCTTTTGGGGTCATTCCATAAAATATACCTTGGCTAAATTACCCAAATAAAAAGTGACTCTAAAATTGCTTGTGTAGCCACCTCCTTTACTTCAAATAATTGCAGGGAGGAGTTTTCTTCCCAGCCATATCGAAGCTTAAACACATCCTAGACACTGAAAGGTTTTAACCTGCTGTTTATTGCATTTCTTGTGGGAGTATCCAAAAAGGCACACCAGAGGTATTGCCAAAAGCAGGATGGGAAGCAGTAATGGATTTTGTTTGTTCTTTTATACTGACATGGAGTTGTTTCTCTTAGCCAAACCTATGTCATTTTCTTCTTGCCATTCCGTATGAATGCAACCTTTGTCTTGCTCCAGCTATGGTGCCTGATCCTTTGCATGGCTTTCCAGTAGTTGTTAGTTCTTTTCTTTTTTGAAAATGAGAACCCAAAGTTGACTGCCTTAAGAAGTATAAAAGTAAGAGCACTAAAAGGAAGAGTAACAGCTTGGGAGAGGCAGGTTGACAGGTCAGTGGGGTGATTTCCAGTCACAGCCCACACGGTTCAGCACCCCTCAATTCAAGGGAGATGTTGAGATGCTGGAACATGTCCAGAGAAGGGGGATGAAGCTGGTGAGAGGCCTGGAACACAAACCCTAAGAGGAGAGGTTGAGGGAGCTGGGGGTGTTTAGCCTGCAGAAGAGGAGACTCAGGGGTGACCTCATTGCTGCCTACAACCATCTGAAGGGAGATTGTAGCCAGGTGGGGTTGGTCTCTTCTGTCAGGCAACCAGCAACAGAACAAAGGGACAGTCTCAAGCTGTGCCAGGGGAGGTCTAGGCTGGATGTTAGGAAGTTGTTGGCAGAGAGAGTGATTGGCATTGGAGTGGGCTGCCCAGGGAGGTGGTGGAGTCACCATCCCTGGAGGTGTTCAAGAAAAGTCTGGATGAAGCACTTAGTGCCATGGTCTGGTTGATTAGATAGGGCTTGGTGTTAGGTTGGACTGGATGATCTTAAGAGGTCTCTTCCAACCTGGTTGATTCTATGAAAAACCAATGGGATGAAGGTACCAGTTACTGAAGTTGTTCTAGAACTTGTGTGCAGGCAAGAATAAAAATTTGCCTGCAACTCTTTGGGGGAGTTGTTGGTTTCATTTCATTTTATTTCAAGTACCAGAATGAAAATGTGAAGTAGTGTAAATTAGATAAAAAGTGTTATGGATGTTGTACACAGTGTGGCCAGAAGACTCTGTAGGAACAAAACAGAAAGCTAGGGAGTTCATGATAATGCTTTTTGAGCAGTGTTGTAAGAACTGAAGTATTCAAAGCATACATATATAGGAGAAGTGAGAAGATCGCTATACACAGAGCCAGCAAGTCAAGGGAGATGATTGTGTTGCTCTACTCCTCTGTTTGAGACCTTACCCAGAGTCCTCTGTCCAGTTCTGGAGCTCTCAGCACAAAAGTGATGTGGAACAGTGCAGGTCCAGAGGAGGCCATGAGGATGAGTAGAGAGCTGGAACATCTCTGCTGTCAACACAGGATGAGAGATTTGGGATTCCTTTAGATTCGGTGACACAGTTGCATCAGTAGTAGTAGACGACATAGTAGTAGTATGGGGTCTGTTGGGTTTTCTCCTCTTCAGGTAGTGACCACCTGTTGCTTTTTGCCCAGGATTTCTAAAGACAAAGAAACCAAGCCACTTTCCCCCAAGATTTTTACAAATCTTTTGAAACCATGGTAATTCAGTTGATTTCTTTGTATTCATTAAATTCCACACAGGGAGCTTTTAAATTCTGCTTATCTGCCACTGCTGTATATCTAATGCACACTTCAGGTACTCTGAGGTTTTGCTTGTAATGAATGAGAAACCCTTGCAAAAAATCTCACACATTCTGTTTGCAGTTCAAGGCAGATTTCAGGTTTAATGAACCGAGCACTTCTAGACAAATTTGGAAGGGAACATCTGAGTGGTCACAGCTTTCTGCTGCTGTTGACTGATTTTTGAGGGCAAATATGAAATATTTAAATTTGAACCAACCCTGAATCGATTGACTTCGGTTATGCAGTTTTAGACTTTGGTGTTTGGGTTGGTTCTGGGTGAGTGTCAGCGCCCAAAAACTACAGCACAAGGCTGGAAGTATCACAGGTCATTGCCTAAAATGCCTGGTCACTTCTGAGGGTTCCATTCCTCAGCTGCTTCTTCTACAGTCCTCTTCTCCATCATGTCTGGACACTACTACTTACCCTGGCTCACTAAACTCCAAAGGATCCTTGAAGCAGTGTAGTTTTATAGGTGAAAGATGATCATAGAAGCAGTCCAGGTTGGAAGGGACCACAAGGATCTTCCAGTTCTAGCCCCACTGCCATGGGCAGGGACACCCTACCCTAGAGCAGCCTGGCCAGAGCCTCATCCAGCCTGGCCTTAAACACCTCCAAGGATGGGGCCTCAGCCACCTCCCTGGGCAAATTACTGAGTTTTGATTACTTCTACATACCTGACTAAATTTCACAGCCAGGCTTTGACACCAGGCAACTCTTCTGGAGATGTACTTGAAGTGTTTCAGTAAGTCTCGCTACTCTTAGAGTAGAAAAGAGAAATGTTTTAATTGCTAGGTAAATGCTAGCAAAGTTAAGTAAAAAGCTAATTTATTGTCTGCCGAAGGGTTTCTATTCCTTTATCAAAGCAGGTGTACTGTTGGATTCAACCTTTTACCTAATATTTTATATCTTGATACTCAGCTTCAGACCTGTTGAGCCACGAAGATGATCAGAGGGCTGGAGCACCTCTGCTATGAGGACAGGCTGAGAGAGTTGGGGCTCTTCAGCCTGGAGAGGAGAAGGCTTCGAGGAGACCTTATAGTGGCTTTGCAGTATCTGAAGGGAGCCTACAGGAAGGCTGGGGAGGGACTATTGACAAGGTCTGGTAATGTCAGGACGAGGGGGAATGGGTTTAAGCTGGCAGAGGGGAGATTTAGACTGGATGTTAGGAAGGAAGTTCTTTACAGTGAGGGTGGTGAGACACTGGCACAGGTTGCCCAGGGAGGTTGTGGATGCTTCCTCCCTGGAGGCGTTTAAGGCCAGGCTGGATGAGGCCTTGAGCAGCCTGCTCTAGTGGGAGGTGTCCCTGCCTATGGCAGGGGGTTGGAGCTGGATGATCCTTGAGGTCCCTTCCAACCTAAACCATTCTATGATGCTATGATTTTTGCAGTATGAAAGATAAATACGAGATAAGCATTGTTCATATGCCAGACATTTCACAGGGGTAATTCCATGCTTATTTTGGTCTTGTCTCCTCTTACCCCAGCTCCTTGGGTGTTGAAGGGCTGCCTTTGACCAAGCAGTAGAGAAAACGAGGAGTTGTCTCTATCTACTTAGTATGGCTCTTTGTATTCTGCAGTGATAGCTGGTTCTGCAGAGAGCAGCAGCGAAACATTCCAGATCCAACTGTAGTCTGGCGTTAATGAAATGCTTCCTACACATCTGCTATCAGCTGAGAATTTGGAGCCAATTTATGCATGCTGGATAAGCCAAGTAGGAATGGTATTCCTTACAGAACTGAGAAAGCAACTTGTTTGAAAGAATAATTTGGAGGAAAGGTGAGCTGAACTGTCTAGATGAAAATTCAGGTTTATTTTCTAGCACGGCCATTTAAAAACCATCCAGAGAATCTTTAATACTTGCATCAGTGTAATAACTGCTCTTTGGGATGCCCTGGGACAAGAAAAGCAATTTGTCCAAAACAATTGGAATGCTTCTGTTCTGAAAGTGTTTCTGATGCTTCTACAATATTAATTTTCTGACTATGTTCTTTAAGATATATTTTTAAGTAGAGGACAGATGGTCATGAGTCATTCTTTGAGAGCGATTTATGGCTAAATCTGACTTGGTCCTGTTGATAAAGGCAGAGTAATTGTTTCTAACTATGCAGTGATTCTTTGATCCACTTGTAAATTATTCTGGAATGTTCACTTTTCTTTTTCTCATGGGACAAACAATCCTGAATACAAAATAGCCTACTTTCTGCATGTGGAGCTTGTCCTTTACATGTGAGTGTGTGTGTAAGTATGTCAGAAATGGGAGTATGCATACATGCTGACCTTCCATCACCCCACAGTGCTGAGCAGCTCTGTGTGCTTTGTGCTAGGGATTTCTAAGGCAAAAAGAGCTCCAGTCTCATGCTGCCTGCTTCAGGTGAACCTGCTCTGGCCAAAGGGTTTGGACTAGATGATCTCTAGCATCCCTTCCAGCCCCCCACTATGCTGGGGTTCTGTGTGGTGGGATGCAACTAAACTCTACACCACAAAATCATAGAATCAGCCAGGTTGGAAGAGACCTCCAAGATCATCCAGTCCAAACTATCACCCAGCCCTATCCAGTCAACTAGACCATGGCACTAAGTGCCTCATCCAGTTTTTTTCTTGAACATTTCCCAGGACAGTGACTCCACCACCTCCCTGGGTAGCCTATTCCAATGCCAATCACTCTCTCTGTGAAGAACTTCCTCTGAACATCCAGCCTGGCATGGGAGTCAGTCAAACCCCAGAGAATTGGAGAGCAGGGAAAACTGCATTCCAGCTGGAGGGGACTCAGGAAGGCAATTATTTTTAAATTAAAGTTTGATCAAGGCTTGGAAGGAGCTTGGTCAGACTTGTGGAAGGAGCTTCTCTCTTCCTTTCTGAAGAGAAGGAAAGGACTAGTAGTTTATGTTCCTGAAAAGCACTTTTCACAGCTCTCTGCCCACTTAACACCTTTCTTGGAAATATTTCTTCAACTGTGATTTGGAGGGAAGAGTCATCCTGCAGCTGGCACTTTCCTCTGCACTAAGGGGGTTTTATTGGAAACATCAAGGAAGACCATTGGACTGGGGCTATATAGTGACACACATGCTGCAGTTGGCTCTGCTTGTTTTGGAGAGCTGTTCAGAGTGTATGAATGTATGGCACCCTAAGATCAAACAAGAAAACAAAGCAGACCTTGCTTGGCCAGGCTGACAAACTCCTTTGTCTTCATATGTGGGCATTTGTGTGAAGAGGCAATCATCTACCTACATGCCACTGAGAATCGGGGATTGCTTCTTGGCTTTTGCTGCCTTTCAGCTGATTCCTTCATAAGCCATGACTTTTTCGTTGTCTTGAACACAAGAGCTTTCCACTCTGACAGGCATTACATTGTAATATAGAGAAATATCCCCTATGGAATAGCAGAGAGCAGAGAGAATTCTCACTCAGTTCTTGATGTCTTTAATAAACCTGCTTGTCGTGGTGCAAAGCGAACTGTAAAGACAGCTAACATCTTTAAACAAGAATGTGGAAATGGCCTCAAGTTGCCCCAGGGGGCGTTTAGGTTGGACATTAGAAGAAACCTTTTCCCTGAAAGGGTTCTCAAAGACAGGAACAGGCTGCCCAGAGAGGTGGTTGAATCCCCATCCCTGGAAGTGTTTCAGAGAGGTAGAGATGTGGTGCTGAGGGATGTGGTTTAGCCCCCAGACTTGGTAGAGGTAGAGAATGGTTGGACTCAATGATCTCAAAGGTCTTTTCCAATCAAAATGATTCTATGACTCTATGAATTTGCATTTATTGGTAGCAAGAGATAACAGAGAATCTCTTGTCAGCTTGCTCATTGCACTGTCTGTGGAAAAATGGGAAGGCACTCATGCTTTTTCATCCCTATGTCCAGTATTTATGTTCAGTGCTGTTTCAATAGGGCTTTTAAGGTTGTATGGCCTAACAAATTCATCTTTAGAGGATTATTTGTATAGCCTACAGGTAGAATTTCAACTCTATATCAACTAAAACTTTGCTATAACAATTATAAATGTTCCCTATGTGTGTTACCCTGCAAGAGCTATCCATGCGTGCTGCCATAGGGGTGAGATCTGTGAGGTGGTGAATGTTTCAGCACCTAAAAAAGGCAGATTGAACTCAGAATGTGTTAGGAACTACTTCATTATCCCTGCTGCTTATGCAGTCAGGAACTTTTCAACATGATATTTGGCTGTGTAGTAAAGAGTGCTGGAGTTGTGGATGTCAAAAGTATGATTAAAAGTTGGTGTTTTTTTTGTAGTCAGTGAAAAGATTAACTTTTTTTCCAGTGTGTGTGGGAAATAGTTCAGTGTTGTTCTGTCTCTGAATGCAGTAGAGTGAGACAAGCCTGTCTCCAGTCAACACAGTGAATCCTTAGGGCTTCGGTGTAATAACATCTTGCACCCTACTCCCAGTTAAGGGTTTTTCCATTGGCAAAGCTCTGTTTTTTCCTTAAGAGCTTCCTTTATATTAAAAACTACATCTTGCTTTACAAATAGTTTAGATAATCCCTTCTGTTTGAAGAAGCTGGATGTGGTGGTTTGGGTGTTATCCACCCCCCACACGTTGGAAATCACCCAGACTAGACTCAGCAGCCTCTGTAAATATGAATGAAGCTTATGTTTACAGCTAGCACAATATACAAGCAGATATTTACAGTATATACAGTTGTAGACAGAAATAGACAAGGGAAAAGATAATACAGAAACACAACAGCCCTCCCAGAAACCTGAGTCCCCAGAAGTGGCTCCCATCTGCCCTTCCATCTTCTCCCACCCCTCTCAACCTTACCCCAGTCCCAAGGAAGAATGGAAGTTCGGCCAGGGGGTTAGGAAGCCAAGTGGATTAATCAGAGACAGCAGAGAGGCTAGAGGGAAGTGCATCTTTGGCAATGCTCCAAGAAGTGCCTTATCTATGTTTGGATTCTTGTTCTTATACATCTCAGCAAGCCTATGAGTGAAGTAGACATCACCTTTGTTTCTCTTTCACAGCCTGTAATATAGTTTTTCTCACCAGCACATTCTAGCTAGCTTCAAACTAGCACACGGGATTCCCACCAAAGCTTCCTTGTAGTCTCAGGTTCTTTAAAGCTGCTTCTCCAGAAAGAAACTGGGATTGCATGTGTGAGGGGGTGGAAATGACTGGTCACTGGGTGTCTGCTTTATAAAAGAGAATGGAAACTCTCCAGCAGACATTTGGTGAGACATCTTACTCTCTTTGGAGCTGATGAGCCATGCTTTTGCAGCACTTTGACATTTCAGCGCTTTCTACACTTAGATATGTAAAGGAACTCATCTGAGTCTTTACTGGGGAAATGATGTTTTATCACTCTTCTGGTTTTTAATGTAAGGTTAAGTTTAGATTCTATTCACACTCTTTTAGGGTAACATAATTCAGGGATTGTTTTTTCTTTTTTTCAAATTAACTTTCACAGTAATAAATTTGACAGTTCTCACTTTTAGATTGATATCCTCCTTGTGGAGTTCTGGTGTCAGGACTGAGATTTGAGAAGTTCATGTGAAAAATGACACAGCACTTTGTAATAGCTAAGGAAAATGCAATAAAGTACAGACAGATGATTTTCTGCTTGGAAGTTTTTTTGCAGCTATGTCACAGAGTGAAAAATCAAATGTGATGGTGGCTGGTTGCATGTTGATGAACTTCAACGAGAGCTTACAGCAATTAGTTCCAGTTTGCTAAGAGTCTTGCCCACATCATAAATCCTTTAGGATTTGCTGAACATCCTGAACAACTGAGTGAAGATTTACAGTACTTCACATTCTTCTTTTTTTCCCTTTTCCAGCAGCAGTTTAGTGACAAGCTCTTGTTCATCTGATGACATTGATCAGGAAGAAATCCAGCTGGCTCTGCAGGCTGCTAAAATTGCCACACGAGAAAAGATCCGCTCCAGATTTCACGGCAGTAATGATCTTATTCACCGCCTCTTTGTCTGTATCTCAGGTAGGAGAGCAGCCTTTTGTTCTGCTTGTGAAAAATCTTCCTTCTGATTTCAGGCTGTGTTTTGGGGCCTAAGTGGCAGACTGGTCTAGAAATATCTCTTACTTGGTGAGAACTCACAGAATTGGTGGTGCAGTCATCTGTGGTGATGAAGAGTTTGGGCATGCAACAGGTTTGGCTTCGAAGTGATTCCTTTTGCTTGGCAATGCCCTGTGTTGAAGGGGAGGAATTTGATGCAGCTGTTGTCTATTGCTGCAAAAGGAATCTCTCAATATTTCCTGCTAAAGGACATGGAAGATATTGATCAAATTACAGGTAGCATGAAGGCCAGAATCTAACTTAACCATTTTGGAAAAGCAGTTTAAATGCTCTGGTTTTATACTCAACACGAGCAAGCACTCCCCTCAAAAATATGAGGCCATTAATGGGAGCGACAGACACATGTGAATATTTTAATGGTGGTGAATTAGTCTAGTCATGATTTATAAATTTTCTTCAACTCCTAGGTGTTGCTGACCAGCTGCAGACAAACTATGCTAGTGATCTGAGAAGTATCTTAAAGACCTTGTTTGAAGTTATGGCAACCAAACCTGAAACCGAAGACAAGGAGAAGCAAAAGAAAGGTGAAGACATGTAAACATTTATTTTTCTGTAGAGAATCACTGCTGGTAGCCCTATGGGGATCCATGAACTATTTGACAGGAATTTCCTTAACACTTTGTCAAGTTTTTGACACGACTTTTTGGTTTGTTTTACAGTTAATCAGGGTTTAAGGAATGCAGCATTGGAAGACTGTGCTTTGTGTCAAGAAAGTATTTCATCCTCGGAGCTGGCAGCGAAAGCCAGAGATGGGGACTTTGAAGGTACTTTCCTTTTTTCTGAGAAATAAAAAGATCACAATGATGTATTAAAAAAAAAAATCAATGTTATAATGAAAAGAAAACTTTTTTAAAGTCTAGCTCTGGAAAACTACTGTGAAATCTTGTCATGGAATGGTTTAGAGACAAACTCAAATGATAAACTGAGTATATTTCTTGCAGATACTTTTCTCCTAACAGCCTCATGAAACTCTGATTTATTAATTTCATTAGCATATAATCCTAGAAGGTTTTAGTTGGAAGGATGCTTCAAGATCATCTAGTTCCAACCCCCCTGCCATGGGCAGGAAAACCTCCTGCTAAAGCAGCTTGCTCAAGGCCCCATCCAACCTGCCTTTGAACACTGCCAGGCTTGGACCATCCGCTGGTTCTCTGGGCAACCTGTTCCAGTGCCTCACCACCCTCATGGGGAAGATTTGCTTCCTCATGTCTCATCTCAAACCGTCTTCTTGCAGCTGGTAGCCATAATCTCTCATCCTGTCACTCCATGCCTTAGTACAAAGTCACTCTACTGTAGCACCCTTCAAATCCTGGGAGGCTGCTCTGGGGTCTTCTGGAGCCTTCTCTTCTGTAGGCTGAACAATCCCAACTCTCTCAGCCTGTCCTCAAAGCAGACGTGCTCCAGCCCTCTTATATTTGTGGCTTCCTCTCGACTTGCTCTAGCTTTATATTCTTGAGTTGAAAGCTCTTGAGCTGGGCACAATATTCCAGCTGGGTTCTCAGGAGAGTAGACTGGAAGGGGGGAATCCCAACCCTTGGCCTAAAACTCATGCTGCTTTTGAGTGCTCTCTGAATTGTCACACCTGGTATGAGGAAGTTCTGTATAGTGAAAGCTCTGATACAGCACATGGCATTACACCTGATAGGTTTCAGAGGGCAGTGCAAGACACAAAGCCCTAAGTAAGGCCTTCTCAACAAAATCTAAAGCTTCTTTTGTATCACTTGCTCGTTTTGGAGGTCCTGCTTTTTCCCACGGTGGAACTACCTTTCATGTTTGCTTCACTTATGTCTTTGATCAAAATATTTTGGCTATTATTTTCATGTGCTTTACCATATTACTTCAAAGAAAAAGCTTTAGGCAAGTCTGCTGAGGTTACTCAAGAATGGTAAGAGTGAGGAAAAATGTGTGTGTGTGAAAGGCTGAAAGTTTTCACAGAATCACAGAACCTTAGGGGTTAGAAGGGACCTCTAGAGATTAAGTCCAACTGCCCTGCCAAGGCAGGATCACCCAGGGTAGTTCACACAGGAATGTATCCAGGCAGGTTTGGAAAGTCTCCGGAGAAGGAGGTTCTACAACCCCTCTGAGCAACCTGTTCCAGTGCTCTGTCACCCTCACTGTAAAGAAATTTCTCCCCCTGTTGAGCTGAGACCTTCTATGTTGCAGCTTGTAGCTGTTGCTCCTTGTCTTATTGCTACTGACCAGTGAAAAGAGATTGGCCCCAGCCACTTGACACCCACCCCTGAGGTATTTGTATACATTGATCAGATCCCTTCTCAGTTTTCTCTTCTCCGGACTAAACAGCCCCAGGGTTCTGAGTCTCTCTTCACAGGGGAGATGCTCAAGTCCCTCAGCATCCTTGTGGCTCTCCACTGGACTTTCCAGCAGGTCCCTGTCTCTCCTGAACTGGGGAGCCCAAAACTGGACACAGTATTCCAGGTGTGGTCTCATGAGGGCAGAGTAGAGGGGGAGAAGAATCTCTCTGGACCTGCTGGACACACTATTCCTGATGCACCCCAAGATGGCATTGGCTTTCTTGGCCACAAGGGCACGTGCAGAACTTGCTGTCCACCAGGACTCCAAGGTCTTTCTGCACAGAGTTGCTTTCCAGCAGGGCAGCCTCCCGCCTGTACTGGAGAGGATCCAAGTATCTGGAGAGCTCAGAAGCTTTTGTTTCTCTGCTTTTGTATCTACCTTGCTGCAGGAGCACTTAGGAGTCAGTTATGGGCTGGTGTGGTAAACACTGTATTAAAAATTGGATTAAATGATAACAGAGCACTTGCAATCAAAGAATAAGAGCAGACAAAGTAGATGTATGAGATGGAGCAAATAAGGAAGCAATCAACTCTGATCTTCAAGGCTAAGTGGTGATTTCAGCACACCCAGAGCCCAATTATCCATGTGATGGTATCTCTGTGGTCAAGTGAGAGAAAGGAGACAACCATCATCTGTGAAACTGCAGCTGAGCTTCCCAGAAACTCCAGTGTGCAGTCATTTCCCTCTGCTTTGAAATTCTGATCTATTGTTGTCTGTCCATGTAAGCTGCTCCTCTTCCAGGAGATGTTCTGAGTGCAGGGTGGCTGAGAACTGAGTGATAAGTGATGTATTTCTCTCTGCTTGGTTGCAGGGTTTGGGGTGGAGGGCTGACCAACAAAGAAGAGGTGTTAGTTCCTGTCATTTGTAGTTAAGATCAGAAATCACAAAGGGGGGGGGGGAAAAAAGCTCTCTTGGAGATTAGGTTTTAGAATAATGCTACATATTTCTGAGTTATATTGTGCTTATGTAAAACCCATGGCTTTCTTGCTCACCCTTCTTCTGAAGCTGCAGGCTAAAGGATCTCAACTCTGATCTATTTACAACAGCAGGGCTAATTCATGTGTGCTGCACTATAGAAATATTATCTCTTCTGGAGGAAGATGATTTGGTAGCAGATAAAGAGCTATTCAATAGTAATTTTAATTGATTTTTCTATTGTGCTGTAATTCAGAATGTCACAGAAGGTGCAGGAAAGAACAAATCTTCAGGCAAAACCCTTGCCATGTATGGGCTGTATTGGAAAAGAATGCAAGAGATTATTCATCCTCTACCATCTCAGCTCATCTTCTTTTGTTTTGAATCGATGCCTGATGCTGTCAGGGAATTTGACTTACAGAACCTGAAAGCAAGTTATTCTGAACTGCAGGGTGCCTGAATAACCTTCTCTCAGTGGCTGTGCATTTTGTCATGGCAAAGCCACTTCACTTCTCTGGCATGTTATTCCACTTTTAAGGTTCCTCGACTTTTTATTGTGTCTTCTATTGGCACAGGGAAGGTTTTATCTTTGGAGAAGTGCAGCCTGTGGCTTGAGATGTTATTTATTGCACTGGAAGACAGCAGTCTGAGTGCTGAGGTGGTATTATGGATGCATAGGAGTACAGTGAGGTGGAGTTTTTGAAGTTAGAAGGGCCCCTGCAGCACCCAGGCAGTATGAATCAGTTATGTCCCTCCCCTAAGGGGCTGTTCAGTCTGGAGAGAAGGCCCTGAGCTGACCTTATTGTGGCCTTTCAGTATCTTAAAGGGGCCTACAAGAAAGCTGGGGGGAGAGTTTTTAGGATGTCAGGTAGTGATAGAACTAGGGGGAATGGAACAAAGCTAGAAATGGGTAGATTCAGACTGGATGTTAGGAAGTTCTTGACCATGAGGGTGGTGAAAGCTGGGAGCAGCATGCCCAGGGAGATGGTGGAAGCCCCATCCCTGGAGGTGTTTAAGGCCAGGCTGGATGAGGCCTTAGCCTGATGTAGTGTTAGGTGTCCCTGGCCATGGCAGGGGGGTTGGAACTAGATGATGCTTGTAGTCTCTTCAAACCCTGACTGATTCTGTGATTCTGTCATTCTAAGCACGTGATAAACCACAAACTTACAGTATCAGAGTAAGCAGGCAACCACAGCAAACCTGGCCCCTTGCCTGCACCTTTGTTCCTTAGCAGGTTGCCCAGGATTGTGATATCCAGGTGGGTTTTGAAAGGTCTCCAAGAGAAGGAGACTCCATAACCTCCCTGGGGGGGGGGGGGAGGAAAAGAGCACATCAGTAGCTCCTCCCTTCTGCTGTTGTGGCAGAACATGAGCATACATCAAATTGAGAAGGTCCAGCAAGCGACCTGCCAGGAAAGCTTTTTCCAATTATCCAATAAATCTCTCTTACCGAAAGTACCAAATGTTTGAGATGGCATCCAATCAAGGGTAATAAAGAAAAAAAGAAGAGAAACCACAAGCAGAAAGCAAGCCCAGCAACCTGAACAAATAAAAGGCCTTAAGATTCTCCTGAAGGTTCCAGCCTCTAGTCAGATTATGAAGATGAATCACTTGTTTTTGTCGGATTTCTCATTCTTACTCCGTACAAACCCCACCAGCTGGTCTGGGTCGTAAAACAAATATGAATGTTTATTATGAGCCAACTGACATTGGCAAGGATAGAAGAGTTAAATCCTGTGACCTTCTGAAGGTTGGAATACAATAAACCAGATTAATTGGCATTCCAAAACAAAAGCATTTTCAAACGAACAGATGAGCCTACGTTGTATTGTGTTCGGCTTTGCTGTCCTCGTGCCCTAGGACTTGGTGGTTGGGCTTTGGGTGTTTTTGAGGAAGCAGAAGTATTTATAGCTTGTAGAGCACTGTGTTTTCATGGGAAGAGAATAGCAAGCAAATATGTTCTAGGAAAATATAAATGTGAGATGAATTTATACAGTATTATTTGAGATAATGGAATGTGTCCAGCAAAGGGCAATGAAGCTGGTGAGAGGCCTGGAGCACAGCCCTGTGAGGAGAGGATGAGGGAAGCTGGGGGTGTGCAGAAGAGGAGGCTCAGGGCAAGACCTCATTGCTGTCTACAGCTACCTGAATGGAGGTTGTAGCCAGGTGGAGGTTGGTCTCTTCTGCCAGGCAACCAGCAACAGAACAAGGGGACACAGCCTCAAGCTGTGCCAGGGGAGGTCTAGGCTGGATGTTAGGAGGAAGTTGTTGGCAGAGAGAGTGATTGGCATTGGAATGGGCTGCCCAGGGAGGTGGTGGAGTTGCTGTCCCTGGAGGTCTTCAAGTAAAGCCTGGCTGGGGCACTTAGTGCCATGGTCTGGTTGATTGGCCAGGGCTGGGTGCTAGGTTGGACTGGATGAACTTGGAGGTCTCTTCCAACCTGGTCGATTCTATGAATATTTCATAGGTCAAGTCTTAAATACAGTAAGATTTGATAGCCTGGTTGTATGGTGGAGAGGATGGCAAGCTCTGTGTGGAAATTCAAAAGCACCTGGTAGTGGCAGCTGGTCAGAAGAAAGCAGGTTGGGCTCTTTGCTACTGGTGGTGCTTGCTCTGGATTGCAGTAACAGCAAAAGACACCTGTGCCCTGGCACCTTTTGTGGGGCTGTCTTTCTCCTGGTGAGCTCTGAGAAGGTACTGGGAAGTTCCAAAGCTCCTGCCTGGGACAAACCATGCTGGATAATAAGCTGACCACAGAAGCTTTGATGGGATGGAGAGTGGGCATCATGGCTCACACATGGATTAAAGGAAACCTTTACTCTCGACAAGTGTAAAAAACTAGGTAACCTAATAGAAACATAACCCAGCCAGGACAGAGCTGCACCAGTCATAGAATCATAGAATGGTTTAGGTTGGAAGGGACCTCAAGGATCATCCAGCTCCAACCCCCTGCCATAGGCAGGGACACCTCCCACTAGAGCAGGCTGCTCAAGGCCTCATCCAGCCTGGCCTTAGATGCCTCCAGGGAGGAAGTATCCACAACCTCCCTGGGCAACCTGTGCCAGTGTCTCACCACCCTCACTGTGAAGAACTTCCTGCTAACATCTCAGGCCTCTATGCACCCACATATTGATTAATTTTTTTTTCCACTCCTTGTCCCTCTGTCATCAATACAGAGCTGCCTTGCTTGCTACCACCTAGTTCTAACTCCAGCCATAATGGATTTGCTGTGGCTGTCAGTGCAAATGTCTGTTGGTGCTAAATGGTACTAGCACCTGTTTGCTGTACAACAGCATCCTATTCTTCCTTGATCTCTTTCCATCTTGTAATATTCCAGCCCACCCACTCTTGTCTAGTTACAGGTTCTCCCTGCTCTCCAACTAGCAGCACAAGCACAGTTCAGCAATGTGTGTCCCAAGGCTCCAGCTCTTAATCTTATTACCACAATGTGCTAGTTTGAGGATAGCTGAAATATTGTAGTGAGAGAAATTAGATGATAGGCTGTGAAAAGGAAACAATGGTGATGTCAACTGCACTCATAGGCTTGCTGAGATGTATAAAAACAAGAACACAAACCATAGAGAATACAGTTGCAGTGGCTCTCTGTTGCAGCTGGTGCCTGTACTTTTCTCTGTGGCCTGCTTTCTGAGTAATTAATTCTTCTGCTTTCTAACTCCTTTGGCCTATCCTCCAAACTCACCTTGCATGTAAGGCAAAGTCTGGGATAGGGTAGAGAGGTGGAAAGGAATTGGAAGGTTGGTTGGGAGCCCCTCCTGGGGCCTCTGGTTTCTAGGAGGGCTGTTGTGTTTCTGTATTACTTTTTAACTCGTGTATTTCTGTATGTAGCTGTATAGATTGTAAATATCATAGAATCAACCAGGGTGGAAGAGACCTCCAAGCTCATCCAGTCCAACCTATCACCCAGCCCTGTCCAATCAACCAGACCATGGCACTAAGTGCCCCAGCCAGGCTTTTCTTGAACACCTCCAGGGATGGTGACTCCACCACCTCCCTGGGCAGCTTATATATTGTACGAAGCTGTAAATATAAAGCTTCATTCCTTAATTTCCATCTGGGTGATTTCATAAGAGTGGAGGGGCAGGTGACACCCAAACCATCACACAGAAGTCAGAAGGTCATGAAAAATCCACCCGTGCTACTCTGTGTGCAGAGCCTAATCACAGTGAGCCTAGAATTAGCTGTCAAAGCCTAGCTGAATGCTTCCATTCTTTGTTGTTGTCCTCTACCTCCTGTGGCCACTCTATTATTTATAATGATGACCACCAATGTATTCTAAATGAAAGAAGTTGAATTGGTGCCCAGTTCAGTGGCCCAACAGTCCACACGAGGTTTTTCCTTATTCAGCAGCTGTGCTTACATCAGGTGAGAGGAGAATCTAGCATCAAGCTTCCCATGAGACACTGGTTTGTGACACACAGAGCATATTTCACCAGACACAGAAAGTTACAGGATTTGGTACAGCTCTTATGTTGTCTTACAAGCTCCATGCTTTGGGGAAAGCTTTATAGATCTGCACAGAATCTCCGTTGTAAGAAAGCTGTTGGACAAGAAGTCGTACTTGAAGCTGCTGAGTCTGTCCCTCTGCATCCTTCCTCACTCCTGAAATTATCATCAAATAATTTTGGTGAAGCTGAAAATTTATTTGTATTGGAAAAAATTTCAAGCCAGATAATTAACACTGAATCTACTGAGCAATGGCAAAGGTTACTTCACTACAGTTTCCTCCTGGGAATCTTATAGAGAACTCGGAGATTACCCCGAATAACATAGGGAAATTGTGTGATAAGGGAGAAAAAGGTTCATTTTGTCCTGGCAGTTGGAGGAGTGAAGTCATGAAACTGATCTGGAAATTGTCATATATGGTATGGAGTCATAGAATCTTAGAATGGGTTGGGCTGGAAGAGATCTTGAAGATAATTTAGTTCAAACCCCCTTGCCATAGGCAGGGACACCTCCTAGTAGTTGCTCAAAGGTCCACCCAGCCTGGCTTGGAGGACTTTCAGTTCAAAGAACTGTAGTAGAGAACCTCTCTACTTCCCATACTTAAAGTTCTGAGCATTTCCAGCTCTTGCTTTCATCAGAAGAGCTCCATCCAGCCTGTCTGACCCTTTTTTGCAGCAGTGAGGGTAATGCACTTTGAGAGCTGCAGCAATGTAAGTTCACAGGCTGCCGGAGCAACAACCCTCTCAAGGTGAGCTTGGTAAAAGCATGAGCAGGGTTATGCAGAACGTGCTCTAAAACCAAGTAGATGGTGGTGCAGGAGGAGCCTTCCCTTTGAGCTCTGCATTGGGAGATAGTTGGGAAAAACAACAGATGCAGAAAGGACCTGTTCTGAATTGTCTGGCCGGGCACTGGAACAGGTTGCCTGGGGAAATGGTGCAGTCACCACCCCCAGAGGTGTTTAGAAAACACGCAGACATGGCACTTCAGGATGTGCCTTGGTGGCTGTGGTGGGGTTGGTTGACAGTTGGACTTGATGCAAGAGGTCTTTTCCAACCTTAATGATTCCATAATGCAAACGCCACCACAAGCTTAGGGTTTAGTAGCTGCTCCTCAACGGGCAGTCGTGCTGGGCTTTGTTCTCTACCAGAGTACAGACTTGCTAAATGAGGGCTTCTGCAAGCTCCAACAACTCTTGGGATGATTTCCCTTTCCTACTTCTAACCCAGGCTCTGGGATGATTTCCATCTCCCACCCGTGTCTCATCTCAACACCACTGAATGAACCTTGGGGTCTAATATCGAGTCCCTGCTGTCGATAGATCTGGGTCCAGGCTCTCTTCTCCTCATGTTCTCCTTGGGTTGGTAAGATTAGGTGGGACTGCAGTATGTCTATTGCACCTCTTTATAAGCAAAATTAATTTGTGTGTGCTTTTGGAGGGTGTTTTCCAGCAGCTATGATTTTTATGTGATTGTGGTTTTCTTAGAGCTCCAGCATCTTGGCTTGATATGAGATTTATAACTTTCACAGAACAGAGCTTCTTTAGCTAATGAAGTTGCAGTGACAATGTAAAGGTGAACTCTAAAAGCTGCAGCATCAATCTAATGAGAAGACTAAACTGTCATGATTTCTGGGAAATGGTGATGTAAGGTTTTTTTAACAGAGTTGGGAATACTTTGTCCTTTTCCAATGTGTTTTTGAGTCTCTACACTATTTAGTTTTATCTTCTGCCTTTCTTTTATTTCTCTAAAGTTGTTTCTTATTCTTTTAAATTCTTGTCTTTTTCCTTTCCCTGCCTGGTTTCTGTACAGGCTTTTAATGTTTCCTTCTAAAATGTATTTCTGTAGCCTTTCCATCTCGCTAATCCCTTCCCTCCCTCCCTCCTCCTCTTTGATGTTTGTGCTGTAGTCTTCATCTGGTTCCCAACAGACTTCTCTTAGCTCATTGCATGATAAAGCAGTGGGCCAATTAGCCTACCAATAAGGTTTTTCCCTCCTTCCCTTGTACAAATCCCTGAAGCACAGGCAGAGTCTCTAGATGGGATGTTTCCGTTTGCTGCCTCATGTGGAGCCGCTGCAGCAGCATAGCCTGGAGAGAGACTACACTATAGAAAGCCTTGGGGTGCAGAGATGCTGCCCTGCTTCCAGCATCTCCTCGGGCTCCTGCTAGGGATTTAATTTGTATAACTCACTCTGCTCTTCATAGTGAAGCTTCATCCCCTCCTGAGACAGCTCTTCAGAGAATACTTTGAGCTCCTGTTCCATGAAAAGCCTGATAAATCCATCGTTAATACATGTAAATTACAGTAGCTGCTCCCGAGGCTGAGTGAAATGAGGCTTGTGAAGAGGACCAAGAGGTGTGGTACCCTTGGCACTACCAGGCTCAGAAAGACCAAGTGACTCCCAGAATCACAGAATGGTATGGGTTGGAAGGGATCTAGTCCAACCCTCCTGCCAGAGCAGGCTTACCTAAGTCAGGTATCCAGATAGGCTTTGAATGATTCCAGAGATGGAGATTTCACAACCTGTTCCAGTGCTCTGCCACCCTCAATACAGGCAAGTTCCTTCTCACGTTTAGATGGAACTTTCTGTGTTCAAGTTTGCATCTGCTACCTCTTGTCCTGTCACTGAGTGCCACTGAAAACCTGACACACACCCTTTAAGTATTTTTAAGCATAAATAAGATTCCCCCACCTCAGTCTTCTCTGAGCTAAAAAGCCTTAGCCCCTCTTCATCAGGAAAGTGTTCTAGTCCCTTAGTTATCTTTGTAGGTCTTCGTTGTACCCTCTAAAGCAGTGCCCTGTCCTTCTTGAACTGGGAGAGGTGCAGAGCTGGATCTGGTATTCCAAATGAGACCTCACCAGGGCAGAGCGGAGACTTGTTCATGGCTTCATCCTCCTGCCAGGCTGAGCACTTCAGCTCCAGTTCTGCACTGCCTTCAGTTTGAGTGTGTGCTCTCAAAATGGGTAATGTTTATAATGTTCAGTGCAAAGACCTTTTCACTCGCACCTGGAAACCAAGGCTCAGGGCTAATAGCTCCCAGTTCGTTATGTGGAAGCTTGTTTCAAGCCTGTGCCGTTGAGTGATTTGGGACATTTCTCTCCTGATTTCTCCCCACATAGACTTTACTGACTGTAGCTGGGTGAGGAGGATTAAAGCAATTAATGCTTGTAGAGCATTTGAAATGTTAAAAGCTGTTACATAACCAAGTGTTACTATTTGGGGGTGTGCTGCAGTGCAGCAGGTCTTGGTGTGAGCAGTTGGAATGTTGGGAGGGCACTGAAACACCAGAATGGTGGGGCATGGGGCTGGTCACGTTGTCCTGCCAAAGAGCATTTGCTGTTCCTGGGCCACTCTCTGTGGGAAAAGTGTCCTTTAGCTCGCTCTACTGATGCCTTTTGTCCATCAGCAGATGTGATGCTGGTGTGGAGGTGAAGGGAGTCAGTCCCTCTAACCTGGGAGAACATTCTGTAGGGGATTTTACTGTTTCTGTGCTCCAAGTGCCACTGAGATGTGATTTAATCTTTTGTTCTTTTACAAAAACAAAGTTTGCAGATGCTTCCATCTGGCAGTCAAATCATGCTGTCACCACAAACTGTGGCTTCTCTGACTATTGTGTGCTTTGGAGGTCATTATTTACCCAAATTGCTGTTTCTCATGGGATTCTGTCAGGCTCTCTGTAATGGGTTAACAAGAATAACTGTGCAGGTAGACCCAAGGAGTGCTGTTTTCATCCCATCTTGGTTTCACTGCTGTTGATGCTTCAGCTTCAGCTGGCAGTCCTGCCTCTCCTTGATGCTGAAGAAAGACTTGCCTTTGAAGTAGGAACATGTAGCTTTGTGTCCCTACAGAATGTTTTCTGGTGAACTGTTGCAGGGGATGAGGTGAAGGCTGCTATGCTCAATCTCTCTCTCTCTTATTTTTATTCACCACAACTGGTCACTGTTCTAAACACAGATTTTGGTTTTGGTTATTGTCCCTAGAGTTGTTGATCAGAGCAGTTTTGTTCTTTAAGTGAAGCTTCCTTAAACTAGCTCATCTTCTAAAATAGTTGAGAAGAGCCTGAGCCAAGATTTGAAGTTCTCCCTAGTCAGCTTTTTGAGCATTTGCCTATATCCTTTAGACTTGAACTTGACAAAGATTGCAGTGTGACAAACACATAAAAACAGTTGTCTTTGAACAGTGGAGAGTGGATTCTTCATTTGTCTTCTTGCAGTTGGTAGTTGTAACCCTTTCAAGCTCTGCATGAACTGCACCATGTATTTTGTTGTTTGATAATCTGCTCCTTGAGGCAGGCATCTTGCCTCTGGGGTTTATAAATCAGCAGCTGCATGGGCCACACACTTCCAGTGCTTGAAGAGAAGCTGCATAAAGGAAACTTGGGTAAATCATCCAGCAGTTCATGTTCACTGTGTCCATGGCCTCCTGGATAGAACTCGCTTTGCCCTTAATTTGATTCTTAACAATTTAATTAAGCAACGAGCTCCATCATTTCTACACCTGTAGTTGTAGATCTCTGAGGTCATGTCAGCCTAACACTGGCAGAAGCAGCTCAGCAGAAGTGAGCCTAATACCTTCTGCTCTGCCAAAACCAAATAATTTTCCTGCTAGGCTTTTATGGGAGGTTAGAGAGCTCACAGGAGGAATAAACAACTGAAACATGCTGTTGGGGATAATGGTTAAATTCTTCCTCTGTAAAGTCTTGCACACTTGATTGTTGTGGTTTTGCTGTAGTTACTCATGACTTCCAGTAAGAGTCCTAATAGCTTAGCAGTCAGTAATCAGGCTTGGTGTTCATTGCCTTGCTTGCCTAACTGCAGAAAAGCAACCAGCCTTGCTATGGGGAGGGCTGAAGAGGCTGGGAATGGTCTCGGTTCTAAGCTTGCCTTACGTTGGCAAACCCACCTGTGGTCCATTCTGCTTTAAGAGTTTATTGAGTTGTACTTAATTTTGCTTATTTCCTTTTCCCTGCCACTCTGTTGGACTAGGATGTATTTCATTTTGATCCAAAGCTGCCATGTCCTGTTTTAGTGCCTGCTGTGCTCTGCCCAAAGGTAGGCACCTGGCAGGGATGGGGGGGAGTTGAGCCCTCCTGGGCATCTTGCCTGCTTGCAGAGCACCTTGAGAAACTCAGATGAGAGCAGCTGCTGTTATATTTTATTCTCCCTACTCCCCTGAGGATCTGGTAATTGCATGTTTGTTTTTATTGCCTTTTGATTTATGTTCCCTTCGGTTGCTGTGTTTGTGACAGATCCTCCTGACTGGGTTCCAGATGAAGTCTGCAGCTACTGCACTGCGTGCAAGGCTCCTTTCACAGTCATTCGCAGGAAACACCACTGTCGGAGCTGTGGCAAGGTAATGACTCAGTCAGACATGTGAGAAATGATCCACCGAGGAGAACAGCAAGTAGCTGCCTTCCGCGGGAGCGCAGCCGCACAGCCAGAGGCGTGCGCTTGGCCAGGGCTCTCCAATCACAAGTGGGTCTGCACGTCTTGGCTCTCAACTGCTCAGCTCATGTTTAGAAAGTGAGTGGGAGGGGGTTGGCTTTTAGACAGCAGTAAGCATTTGTCTGCTGAAAAGCAGAACTCCTTGCTGAGATCCTGGAACAAACACCCCAAATTCAGAGCCACTCTTGTTGAGCGCTGTAAGCTTCACCCAGCTGCGGCCTGCGCTGCCAGGGGGTGATGCACAGCTCACTCGCAGGGGCGCTGTGTCCCTTTGCTTTCTTTTTCAATCTCTGCAGGACTGTGATGTGTAGGGCTGCTGCTCAGCAGGTTCAGGGGGTGTAAGAGGGAGTGAGGGAGAGCAAAGCAGTCATTTACCTCAGGAAGCCAGAAACCTGCGGTCCCGTTCTGCTTGCTTGCTGGTGCACAAGTTAAAAAGGAGGAAGGTGGAGTAGGTGGCTTTGTTATCTTTGTGCTGGACTTGCAGGAGCAGAAACTTTGTTGATATTTGCAAATATTCCCCAAGACTTTCTTTAAAAGCAAGGGAGAGATGCTTCATCTGCTCTCTGTTGGAGCTGCCTTCCCCGGTGACCTGCAGAGGCACACCAGCCTGCCCTGGCTGATGCCAGGGCTTGGGCACAGCCAGGCAAAGTGGTTGTGACCCTCTGAGCTGCTTGCAGAGAGCTTTGCCTCGCTGTGCTGGGCAAGGGGATGGTGCTGCCAATGAACAAAAGCCCAGCATGTACAATTTTCTCTACCCCCTCCCTGAAAGCAGTTTTCCCCCTTCTAATTCTTCCAAGGCACCAAAGTGACATCTGCCTCTTGTTTTTCAGATCTTCTGTTCCCGCTGCTCCTCTCACTCTGCTCCATTACCTCGTTATGGTCAGATGAAGCCTGTCCGTGTTTGCACTCACTGTTACATGTTCCATGTCACTCCTTTCTATAGTGACAAAGCTGGTATCTGACATATTAAACTACTGATGTGTCTTCTGGACTGAGAGATTTGACCTAAGCCAAGATATTAACTTGCAAGAGGGACCCCATGAGGCCACAGAGGCTGTGACATCCATTGTTATAAATTTTGTACAGACAGTTTTTATTGCATTTTATGAAGCTGCTAAAGGGAAGTATGAAGTGGCTGCAGCTCTGAGGCTGCACTACAGTCTTCCATAAATTTATAACATTCATGTTACGATGCCATATGCAGAGCAAATGCACTGTGGGGAAGGAAACAGGGCTCAGAGTTGAACAAGCGTCGCGTCTTATCTTACATGCTTAGAAGCAGAGTAACAAATCCATCCCAGCAAATCCAAATCCCAAAGCTCAGACACTTCTGTGCTCACCAGAAAACCAGCATGGCTGTGAGTGGCAGCACTCTCTCTGCTGCAGTTTCACTTTCCCATTACTGGGTTTTTCTTTCACTCCCTATGCTAAGCAAAACTATTTCCGATCCATATTACAAAGGCAAAATTGTCTTTGAATCACATAGGAAGCGCTGAGGATCCTGGAGCAGTTATATTTCCATTGCCTTTCATTTACTGAGCAGAGCAATAACTCCCAGTTGTCTTCTTTAAAAAAAAAAAAAATCAAGTGTACAACTTCTAATTCCATCTTTTAGAGGCTTGGAAATATTTGTCATCTGCATCATTTCTGCTAAATCCTCCTAACAAAAGCATAATGCAGAATTTCTATCTCAGCATTGAAAGCTTAACAAAGTTCTGAGGAAATAGGTACCAAATGGACAGATTCATATCAAAAGACTTCCTTTTGAAAGAGGTTAGCAACAAAATTGAGTGATTAAATTATCTCTCCCATAGTGAGTTTGTGTTGGGGGGGGGGGGGAGATGTTTGTTTGCCTTTACTTCAGATTTGGTTTTCTAACTTGAAAACCCACGGGGCCATTCTCAAACTTATGGAGCCATTCTCCAAGCCCATGGGGCCACTCTAAAATCTATGGATCAGTTCTCCAAGCCCATGTGGCCATTTTGACATTTAGGAATCCATTCTCCAAGCCTGTGGGACCATTCTGAAGCTCATGGGGCCACTCTCTAATCCCACGGAGCCACTTTCCAAGTCCCTGGGGCCACTCCATGATTTTTAGAAAGATAAATATGTAACGAGAGACTCCAAAGGTCCTACAGAATGGTCAGTCAGAGAAAAGGGGACTTGTCCACCTTTTGGCGGAGTCCCTGTGTAAGGTATTCCACATTGGTCCTTTCGTGCTGACAACTTGGGAGCTCTTGGCATCTGTTTTCATCTCCGCTTTGAGAGGATAGAAAGGAGACTCACACGGATTCATTGCGATGATCTTGCACCAACTGCTTGCAGTAAGAGCTCCCTGAGCACTGGGGTTTTGAAGGCGTTTGGACATGCTTTGAGTTAGCCACATGAAAAGCCAGGCAGGGTGTGCTGTGGTTGCAAGGGGAGAGGCAGATCAAGAGCCCTTTGCTGGGTCCCCTTTCCTGCCTGGTGGTGTTGTGCTCTGTGTTTCAGAGCGATAAATACAAAAGGCAAATGGGCTGAGGAAGCTGTTGGTGGGGTCGTGCTGGAGAAAGGTCACCAGGAAGAGGGATGCAGCAAAACTGGCCAGTGTTGAGTGTTCCTGTCATTATTTACTGATGTTGGGGGGCACATTCCCTTGAAGCGGTTTAACATTCGGTGTTACTGAGCCATAGAAGGGTACAAGAGTTTGTCACTCCTGTTGTTTTGAGTCAGAGTAATCAGCTTCACTTAGTTTCTGTGTAATGCACAAGCCTTATGATGCTGTTTGCACAGTGTCAGCTATGATGTGGTTATCCTCACCTTATTTATATTTTTATTATTGCTGTTGTTGTTGTTATTTCCATGAAATCCTTCCCGGTGGAGTCTTCGGAGTGTCGGCACTCATCAAGAGTTCGGCAAGGTGTGGGGCTGGGTGATTGGTGACGTGAGTGCAAGCAATGATCCTTATTCAGGCTTAAATCTCAGGCTTCACATTGCAATGATTATTGCAGTTTTATTTTTAGAGGAAAACAAAAAAAAAGAAAGAAAAAAAAAAAGAACCAAACCAACAAACCCACATCTAAAAGAACCCAACAGATTGAATGCTTCTTTTATAGGATTAAAATGAACAGATACAAGAAACTTCAGTTGTGAAAGAGATATGCACAAAAAGTTGCTTCTGTGGAAAGGAAAAGAATCTTATTTAATGGACTGAGTATTTATTCGAGCTCGTTTTTATTTTGTAAATGCTGTAATTCAGAATCATTTCCATAAATATGATATTTAAAGATCTCAGACACTATAGTTTCTTATGTAAATACAGACTCCTATTTCTCTTACTGAAAAGCACAATGACTATATCAATACTAATATACATTTGCCTCAAGGAAGACTTTCATCTTGTAATCTCCTCAGATAATTAAAGTGTCAGGACTTTCTACTTCCATGTGCTGGATTGCTCTTTCATTTCGGGGTCTGCTTACGTGGAGTGACAGCTGCCGTTCTGGCAGACCAACTGCCCTTAAGTCTTTTCTCACTTGGCAAGGAACAGCAAAGAAATGAGTCTGAGTTTGATGATGGAAGTTGGCTGCATACAGAATCATGGCATTGTTTTGGTTGAAAAAGGCCTTTAAAATCCTGCAGTCCAACTGCCAAGCCAGCACTGCTATGGCCATTAAACCAAGTCCCCAAGTGCCATGTCCACAGGTTTCTGGAACACCTCCAGGGATGGTGACTCCACCACTTCCCTGGGCAGCCTGTTCCAATCCCTGACCGCTCCTGCAGCAAATAAATGTTTCCTAACATCTAACCTAAGCCTCTCCTGGCACAACCTCCTTTCTGGTAGTTGTAGAGAGCCATGAGGTCTGCCCTCAGTCTTTCTCCAGACTCAGCAATCCCCGTTCCCATAGCTGCGCCTCACCAGAGCTGTTCTTCAGCCCCGCAAGGGGTGCAGCACAAGCCTGTCACTCAACAGCGCCCTCTGCTGTCTCTTGCAGGCTGAGAATCATCCGGAACTACCTTGTCAGTGGGCACCTGACACAGGAGGCACATTTGATCTGAATTCTCTCTTTGGGCTGGAGGGGATAGAAATCTGGGATGAGAACAGCACTCCTTGGGTTTACCTGCACAGTTATTCTTAGGAAGCAGAAATGTCCGATGCTGATTTGTTCTGCTGCTTGTGTGAAGCAGCTCTAGGTTTTATGAGGATGCATTTTCTTTTCCAGAGGGCCTAATGCATGGCTTTGGGATGCAATTTCTCCGAAGAAAAACATCTTACACAGCTCTGTGATGTTAAGATCTCAGCTTCAGCAGTGCAACAACAGGAGCACTCTAAGAGAAGCCTGCGCTCAAGTTTAAGATTGTGTTGGAATTTGCACACATAACATTTATGGGCAAATAATGCTGCCTTGAGGTGTGTGTAAGTAAATGAACAGCAAAAGCTTATCCTGAAGGGACTTTTTAACTGAATTTTACATCACTTCTAAGTTCTGAGTGGGGGGAAAGGGTTTTTCTCCAAACCACAAAGTGTTCCAGCAGTTTTCCTGATGGGGATATCACAGCAGGAGCAGTAAGAGGATAATAAGGTAAGAGCAATATTCCAAAGGTTGGGAGTAATTCAGCTGGTGTTGGATTCCCCTCTAGAACAAGTTCCCTCTGAATTGAGATTGTTCAGACTAAAAGAAAAGTAATTCAACTCTGTATCATTTAAAGTGATCTTTTTTTTTAGGTCAGCATTTCCTTCTCTCCCTGAGTTTGTAAAGGGAAGTAGAATATCAGGGCTCCCTCTGCAGTGATAGGGACTCCAGTTAGAAAAAGTGTTTTCCAAGGAATGTCCCTGTGCAGGAAATACAAATATACTGAAAAGCTGTCACACAGCAGCTCAGAGAGGAGCTGGGATGGAACTCATGAGTGAGGGAAATGAGCTTTCTCTGTGGTGTTCTCTGATCTGGGGAGAAGGAAAATGAGGTACATGTGTGTGGTTGTGTTGATACATGGATTGGGGACACGAGGCTGGGCTGTGGAAGCAAGAGACTTGACTGTAGGAAATGCCCAAACAGCCCTGCCCCAGTCCTGCCTGGGAGCTGGAGGGACCCAGCAGCACCGGCAGTGCCTGGGCTCCAGCTGAACTTGCTGTCAGTTTATGCAGAGCCAAAGCTGCTGGGTCTGCACCCTCCAGTTTCCGTGGCAACCCCCCAATAGCATTTCTCCACTGGGTGCCAAGGCTGCAGCACCAGTCCTGGCCAGGCAGGCACAGAGGCTTTTGCCTTCCTCAGAGGGATTGTGGTTGCTCAGACATCTCTGTAACTAAGATTTATGCTGCAGAGTCAAAAGTTCACTGTGGCCTTGATTTTCTGATGATATTTACTGAATTAGGCTTTATTTATGTTCCTTGTCTGGAAGAAATCTTCTGTATGGGCAGCTTTTTGACAACTTCAGAGGGTTCTATAGTTATTTTTTCCCCTCTTTCATGCTTTATTTCCCCTCCCTCCCCACCTATCATCCACTTGCAGTTTTTGCTGTGTTTAAACCAGATGCCATATCCTTTCTGGGCATCTTGCAGGTAGTAAACATTAGAGACAATATTAGACAGTTCAAAGAGCTTTCAACCCTTTCACTTCCTGATCAAGTTCCAGGTGCAGGCTTCATTCAACCCTTCATTTGCTGTCCTTGTACCTGCAGGAGCATCCTGCTGATCACTTTGTCCCTGCCATGGCTTTTGCACAAAGATGTTTAGGGTTCTGCAGTATTCCTTTACTCTGTGGAGGAGAAAGGATGGACCCTAAATCTCAAGCTTTAGTGGCTCATAGTAAATTAGAGCGAATGCACAAACTGAGCTTGCTTTTCTTCTTTGTGCTTAATCAACAAGCCAACCAACCAAAAACGGGCAGCAAAGTGTGAGGCGAGAAGGATGAAGAGGAGAAAACTTGTTATAGCAAATCTGGAAGTGTGAAGGTGATGTTGTAATGAAATAATTGGTCTCTTTGAAAACAAGCTGTATCTGTGTGTGTGTGAGGAATGCTGGGGCTCATGCATAAAACAAACCAGGCAATTAGTCTTTCACGGGCTCACTTCATTCCTTGCTTTCACTAAACATGAAGGCTCTGAAGTGTAAAGTATGATTTGATTATTTTTTTCCCCTCCCCTCACGTTTCACTCAAAGATATGAAGTTGTCTTAATTTTCCTCTGCACACCACCACCAGTGACTCCCTTTTTACAAGGAGCCACGTGGAAAAGACAAGGAGCAATGGGGATAAGTTCCTGCTGGGGAGATTCCCACGAGACTCCAGAAGAAAATGTTTCCCCATGAGAACAGTCAGACCTTAGAATTGTCTCCCAAGGGAAGCGGTGGAGTCCCTACATGGGGCAGTCTTAAGACTTGACAGGGTGCTGGGCCAGCTCTTTGCAACTGCACTTTCACCTAGAAGGGTTGGACCTGATGGTCCTTGTGGTCCCTTCCACTCTGACGTTCTGTGACTCAGCCTGTGAAAGCTCTGACCAAGCTTGTCTGCAAAAGAGGAAACTCCTCTGCATCTCGTGTGGCAAACTGTGGAGCCTCCAGCACTCTTCCTGCTGCTCCACACTCCTGAGCTGTGTGCCAGCAGGGATGAGGCAACTGCAAAGGGGACTGTTGCTCATGTCCAGTTGTTGAGCTGCGCTGCCATCTGCTCTTTCTCATTAGCTGGAGATGTCCAACACAGCCTGCAATGCCAGGGTCCCCTGTGCCTGGGGATGGCAGAGCTACCCACGTTTGCAGGGTTTGGTGCCAGTGTCTCAGAGGCTTCTGCTCCCCTGATGCCACCAAAGGATGCTCCAGCTCCGCAGGGCTCTGCTGTGCTCGGCTGTGCTCCTGCCTCCCTGTGCATGTAAGTAGCTCATTAAGACTTCCAATGCTTCATGAACCCATCTGACACCACAAACTGCAGCACAAAGCCCTTTGTGGAGGGAGAAGCTTCCCTGGGTGGGATAAAAGCAACTCTGATGTTTTGTTTGTTAATTTAAGTCCTCTTGGGACAGCAAGCTTGTCCTCTCTGCCCAGCCACTGCCATCAGCTCCATCCTCGTCACCCCAGTCTGGAGACAGGCAGGACAGGGTGGGCTCTATAACTAGCAGCTGCTGGTGATCCAAGTGGATGAGCCAGGACGAGGCAGGCAGAATGCGGGCAGCAGGCAGGCTGCAGGCAGCGGGCAGCAGGTGGTCAGCCGTAGGCTTGGTGTGACACCGTGCGGTCACCCGGTGCAGTGCCAGGGCAGGGGGAGCAGCGGGTGCCTCTCTGCCCTGGGGTAAAGGCAGGAAGGTCACCTTGCCCCAAAACCACAGCTTCCAGCCCATTCCAGCCCTCCAGTCTTATTGAGGGAGAAAAAAAAGAAACAAAACCAAATAAAAAGCCTCCAAACACCACCTGAACTGCCTTCCCCGCCGCCCCTCGGCTCTCCCCTTCCCCCCCGCCCCCCGGCTCTCCCCTTCCCCGCCGCCCCCCGGCTCTCCCCTTCCCCGCCGCCCCTCGGCTCTCCCCTTCCCTGCCGCCCCGAAATCTTGAAGCTTTCCCTAAATCTTGGAGGAAAATGTCTATATATATATATATTTTTTTTTTTTAGGTGAGTAGTTCTTGCCAAGAAGGTTTTTAATACCTCACCATGAGATTTATAGCATTGAAATTTAAACCACACTTGGGAAAGCAGAGCCTGTAGCAGTTGAATGGGATTTGACCTTGAGCAGGCTGTTCAGCAGTGCCCCAGCAGGCAGTTCCCACCACAAGTGTGATTCCTCTGCAGGGTGGCAGACGGTGGCTTTCTCACGTCTGGGCCCTTTCTGAAGCACAGAGAACCAAGGTTGGCCATCTCTGTCTCTTTGACCAGACTCTTTCATTCCCTTGATGGTCTCTCCCTGTCAAGCAGCAAGAGTCTGATGCAGCTCAGAGCTGGGCATGCCAAGAAGGAGGCTGAGCTAAGGCTTGTTCTAGCTGTCATGGTTTCCTTCCTGTGTTTCATCTCTCAGCTGTGTGCCATCTCCTCTCCCTGTCTGACAACCAGAGGAAGGCACATTTCAGAGGTGATGATATAAGTCATACATGAGAGATATATAGTTGAGATACATATGCTTGTGATATATGTAACATATATATTGTAAGTCAAACATAAAATTGTTTTGGTTGGAAAAGCTCTGAGAGGTCATCAAGTCCAACCATCAACCTAGCACCACCACGCTCACCAAACCATGTTCCCAAGTGCTATGTCCACACATACCTGGAGCACCTCCAGGGATGGTGACTCCACTACCTCCCCTGGGCAGCCTGTCCCAATGCCTGACCACTCTTGCAGCAAAGAAATTTTGCCTAATATCCAACCTAAACCTCCCCTGGTGCAACTTGAGGCCATTTCCCCTTTTCCTGCCACTGGTTACGAAGGAGAAGAGGTCAACTCCCACCTGGCTCCAGCCTCCTTTTGGGAGCAGTAGAGAGCAATGGGGTCTCCTCTCAGCCTGCTCTTCTGTAATTCTCCAGCCTAAACACCATCAGTTCTCTCAGCTGCTCCTCACCAGACCTGTTCCCCAGGCCCTTCACCAGCATCATTGTCCTTTTCTGGTCCTGCTCCCCCCTGCTTCCATCCACAGCAACTGTGGCTGTTCCAGTGACAAGAGCTGCACTGTTGGCTTTCCACTGCAGCTCACACCAGGTTGTGCTGGTTGGAGAAAAGAGCAGCCCTGAATGGCTTTTGGGCATGGCTGGGTGGAGAGCAGACATCCAGACTTAGGGCTGACTTAAAGCTTGGAGAAAATGTGTCTGGCAATGCTGTTTCTGATCTGACTGGACCAGCTGTGTTTGATTTGTTTCTGCACAACTGTCCTTGGTGCTGCCCTCCTTTAAATACATCCCAGATAAAACTGGGTAAGGGCAACTTCTAGCGTTGGGGGTTTGTTTTCTTTCTGCTGGGGCTCATGCGTTTCACAGAAGCTCATCGAACTAGCTGCTTCTCCCCCTCTGCTCTGCCCTGGCAACACAACATCTGGAGTATTGTGTCCAGTTCTGGGCTCCCTGGTTCAACAGGGACAGGGAACTGCTGGAGAGAGCCCAGTGAAGGCTACAAGGATGATGATGGCCCAGAACATCATGTGTGATGGGAAAGGCTGAGAGACCTGGGCCTGTTTAGTACAGAGAAGAGCGGTCTGAAAGGGGACCTTTACAACAGTTATCAATAGCTGAGGGATGGGTGTCAAAAAAGGGCCAGTCACTTTTCAGTGGTGTCCTATGACAGGATGAAGGGCAGTGAACGCAAACTGGAACCCAGGAGGTTCCATCCCAACATGAGAAAAATCTGCTTCACTGTAAGGGTGGCAGAGCCCTGGAGCACGCTGCCCAGAGAGGTTATGAAGTCACCATCTCTGGAAACTTTCAGGACCCATCTGGATGTGTTCCTCTGTGACCTGCCCTAGGTGATCCCAGCCTCTGGAGGGGCCTTCCAACCCCCACCTTTCTGTGATTTGCTGTGGTGAGATGTGTTTGCCTGCTGTTTTCCACAGAGATGGAGCTCCTCAGCCAAGCAGCCTTACGATGCGTTAGATGTGACAGCATGAGACCAGAAAGAGGTTTCACGTCATGTTCTTTGCCAGGAGGTTCCCCAGGGAAGCTACCTGCTGCCTGTGCAGCTCAAGTTGGAAACTTTGGGATGCCAGAGAAGAAAACTAAATCCCTAAACTGGGTTCCCTTCCAGCTTGCCAGGTGTGCCAGGTGCCTGGGCTGACTCACCAAGGCAGAGGGTTCCAGGATGAGTAATGACCAAGCAGCCATTGATTCCTGCCTGCCTAATGGGACAGGCCTTAGTCTCCAGTTTCCAGACTGGGTGGGGTGCTTGCCCTTTGAAAGTCAGATCCATCTATTGTGTTATTGAGTTGGCTGCCCCAGAAACCCTAACCTTGAGATCAGGTAAGTGTGTCAGCAGTAGGCTCGGGGCTGCCAACAGTCATGAAAGGTGCTGAGACAGCTGCTCAAGCTGTCCTCGTCTGCTCCTGTGCTCCACCACTGCCAGATGAAGGGCTTGAACTACAAAGTAGACTTTTCAAAGCCTCATGCCTTCATGTAATGCACTCCTTCAAATGGAGCTTCCTTCCTTGCTTCCTTCCTTCCTTGCTTCCTTCCTTCCTTGCTTCCTTCCTTCCTTGCTTCCTTCCTGCCTTCCCACCTTCCT
>WAAF01009199.1:483278-581479 GCA_013400475.1 Tricholaema leucomelas | reverse complement strand
CTTCTCTTGATGAGCATGTTTGGGTAAGAGAAGGCTGAGGGGAGACCTCATTGCTCTCTATGAGGTCGGAGCCAGATGGGCATTGGTCTCTTCTCCCTAGTATCAAGTGATAAAACAAGGACTGGGCTTGGATTGCACCAGCATGGGTCTAGGCTGGGTACTGGGAAGAATTTCTTTGCTGCAAGAGTGGTCAGGCATTGGAACAGGCTGCCCAGGGAGGTGGTGGCGTTGCCATCCCTGGAGGTGTTCAAGAGGCGAGTGGACATGGCACCTGGGGACATGTTGAATGGCCATGGTGGTGTTATCTTGATGGTTGGACTTTTGATGATCTTAGAGGTCTTTTCCAACCAGAACAATTCTAGGTTTCCATAAAATATTCATGTGCTTAGTCCTGGCCTTTCAGTGAGGCTTGAGGTTGTCCTTTATCAGTAGCTCCATGCCAGCTCCGCAGGAGGCCAGAGCAGACCCTAAGGCTATTGTGAAAACAGGAGCCTTGCCACATTTGTGTGGTGTTGCTCAGCTCTGACTGTTCCACTCCTGAATCAGCATCACAGAGGCAATGCAGGAGATAGGCATCTTCTGGCGCAGATGTCACCGAGTGCCTGGTTGACAGGACTGGCCTCATACCTGATCCAAGCTGAAGTATTCAACTGATGCTGGATTGTAGCTTGTACATCTGCTGCCTTACACAAGTTTATCTCCCCTAAAGAGCACCCACCAGGTGTGAGGAGGTGTGAGATTGGGTGGGTTTTGGCCTTTCTTGTATTCTGCTGGGCCAGCCTCTGAAGGTGATTGCATGGCACCATCTGCCTGTGGTTTCCTTGCTCTTTGATGCTGGCCATCAGCACAGGTGCAGCACATTACTGAGGGCACAGTGGTGCTGGGCTGCAGTGGACACCCTTCTGGGAGATGTGCTGGCAGGCAGGTGGTCTTCCACCCCATCTGGTCTTGTCTGCTGCACTTGTGAGGAGAGTCTGTGGGGCCAGATAGTACTCCTTGGGGTATCCAGAAGCAGCTTCTTAGCCCCAGAACATGAGATTGTCTCGCTTTGGAGAGGACCCAGGGACTGCAGCCTGAGACAGGGTCATTCTCTAGCTCCTTGCAGTTAACCCTGCAATTGATTGTCCTTCGGACTCAAGGATCAAGCCCTTTATGGGTGTTTTAAGGCTAACTTTTCTTGGATAGGGGCAGGGAGAGTTGGGCACAGTTGCCATGGGCTGGTGATATCGAAGAGATCCCAAGCAGCCTCAATAAACATGACTAGGATCAAAACCAGCAGTGCTCTGTGGCCTGTGCACTGCAGCAGCTGCCACACATCCCCTTTTCCTGGGAACACATCTCCAGTCTCAGGCAGTGGAGGAGGGACTGAGCATCAGGCTTTGAAGAAGCAGATTTGAGTGACTGCATCCTCAAATTTTCTGCCACTTAAAATGTTTCCCTAAGGTTTTACCACACATAGATGATACTTGCAGTATTTTTTAATCCAATTAGCTCCTTGTGTGATCCAGCAGGTGTAAATGTGAGATGGATCAAACTTCTTGCTGTGGATTATGCCTGAAGCCTCCTTAAAGCTGCTGTCTGGCCCAGTGTGTACACCCTGCACAACGTGTGTTATGGTGGGACACATACACACATACTGCAGCAGGGTCCTAAATTATGTATGGAGTATGAATTATTGCTGAAATGCATCACTGAGGCTTCACTCAGCCAGCATCTCCAGCTCTGTGGGAGAAGAAAAGGATTTGCTTGTGCCTAGACATGGCACTTTATGGCATGGTTTAGTGGGAATGGTGGTGCTGGGGGGGATGGTTGGACCTGATCTTAAAGGCCTTTTGCAACCAAAATGAGCCTTTGATTCCACGGATTTAAGTGGTGTATGTCCGTGACAGTCACAGGTCACCTGGAGGTAACTTAATACCTGCCTCTGCATCCTGGGGGAAGTGGAATTTGGAAGCTTACATCTGATTAGCATAGAAATGACCCTGGGGCTTCTCTTTAAAATGGGGATAGACCTGAAAAAAGGTCCCCAAAAAGCTCCAAACCCCACAACTAAAAATCCTGATGTGTTATCTAACGTAAGTCTTTGAAGGTCCCTGCAGCTGCCCTTCCTCAGGCGTGAGGGACATCTCAGTTCATGTCCAAGACAACGTCCCTCTGCCCATCACGACCTGGAGCAGCAGGCTGACCCTCTGCAAAGACACCTCCAAGATGTCCAAGAGGAACATATCCACAGCCAGAGCAAGGAACGTGGCCTAAGCCAGCAGCTGTCTCTGGAGGAGGGTTTCAGGATGGTTTTCCAAATGCCTGTGGGTAGGGCAAAGCAGAAAATGGTGGGAAACTGCCCAGTTTAACCAGAGCTCCAGGCAGGACCTTTGTGCAGCAGGAGGGTTTTCATCTCCCAGGGCTGTCCTGATGTGGCTGTGGAAGCAGAGAATAGTTGGAGTTGGAAGAGACTTTTGAAGGTTACCTCATCCACCAGCCCCCTGCAGCAAGCAGAGCCCCACCGAGCCTGACCTTGAAAGTCTTCAGAGATGGGGGTTTCACCACCTCCCTGGGCAACCTGTTCCAGTGTTTTACCACCTTCGTTTTAAAGAACATCTTCCTAATGTCCAGCCTAAACCTGCCCTGCTCCAGTTTCAAGCCACTGTCCTGTAAACAGTCCCTCTCCAGCTCTCCAGTAGTTTCTTTCAAGCCCTGGAAGGCTGCTCTAAGGTTTCCCTGGAGCCTTTTCTCCAGGCTGAACAGCCCTGGCGCTGTCAGCCTGTCTTCAGAGGAGAGGTGCTTCAGTCCCTGGATCATTCTTGTGACTCTTCTGGATGCTCTCCATCCACGTCCTTCTTATGATGAGGGCCCCAGAGCTTTCTTATCTTTGGCCTCTTTTGAGTGGAGGAAATAGGATTTATTTCCCCATTTCTGTTCTGGTTTCCCTTTGGAGGACTGCTGCCAGCCTGCACTGAATGAAAGCTCATCAGGGACAGGAACTCTTCCTTCCTTTGAAAAGGATTCCAGAAATATGTTTCAGAATGAAGTTTCTTCTTCTTGCTTTTCAAATCCCTGCCTGCTGACTCTCTTATGTTTTTGTACTTCCATCGTCTCCCATCTTCAGGACAGGTGGAAAGGGTGCTTTAAGGCTAATTTTGCTTGGAGAGGGGCAAGGAGAGTTTAGCACAATCACCATGGGCTGGTGATATCACAGACATCCCAAGCAGCCTCAATAAACATGACTAGGATCAAAACCAGCAGTGCTCTGTGGCCTGTGCACTGCAGCAGCTGCCACACATCCCCTTTTCCTGGGAACACATCTCCAGTCTCAGGCAGTGGAGGAGGGACTGAGCATCAGGCTTTGAAGAAGCAGATTTGAGTGACTGCATCCTCAAATTTTCTGCCACTTAAAATGTTTCCCTAAGGTTTTACCACACATAGATGAAATGATAATTGCAATATTTTTAATCCAATTAGCTCCTTGTGTGATCTGGCAGGTGCAAATTTGAGATGTTCCATTGAGATGGATCCCATCTTCAGGACAGAGGGAAAGGGAATTTACAACTCCTCCTCCTTCAGCATGAGCACCAAGACCTTGGCTGGCAGAGACGGTGCTTGCCATGGAAGGGAGAAGAACCAGCCCTGGTGAGATGCTGCAGCTGGGTTGTGAGGAGCAAGTCACAAATCAGACTACTATTGAGAGAGGCACTGAATGTGCTCACCCAAACTGGGCAGGAGGAGGTTTGCACATTAACAGTCTGTGCACTTCAGGTAGTAAAATCCTGTGGGCAGCTGGTTGGTGACAGGACAAGTTGATGATTAACAAGTGATAGGACAAGGGGAAAGGGCCTCAAGTTGTGCCAAGGGAGGTTGAAGTTGGATATTAGGAAGAATTTCTTCTGAAAGAGTTTTGAGGCATTGGAAAAAACTTGGCCAGAGCAGTGGTGGAGTCCCCACCTCCAGAGGTGTCCAAGTTGTGTAGATGTGGTGCTTAGGGATATGGTTTAGTCAAGGACTTGTCAGGGGTAGGTTAATGCTTGGTCTCAATCTTAATGGCCTTTCCCCATCTGGGCACTCCGTTGTTCTCTGGTGTGAGAGGGACTGGGGTGGCATGGAGGAGAGCAAGGAAGAGGAGTGTTTGAACAAGAGCTAGAGCCCTTTGCTAGAGGTGGCTGTACAGGGTGTGTCCCCTAGTGATGCCCTCTGAATGGCAGAGGCTGGTGGTGACTTTCTGGTGGGCTATGAAGGTTTGAAGTGTTTCTTATTCCTGTTGCAGACCTCCTGTGCCCTCCTTTGCTTGCCCCTCTCCTAACTGCTACTGAACTGCATTTCTAGGTATCAGAAAAGGACCAGAACACAGAGGTGGAGAAAACACCCAGGCCACCACACCAGGTAAGGAGACAGGAGCGCCAGACCCCACCACAACCCCGCCTCTGGCTCCTTGCTCTGCTGCTTTGCTACCCAGAACACTGCAGAAGGAGCTGCTCTGTGCACACTGAGACTCCTCATCCCCCAGCCTGGGCAGGAAAGGGTGAGGAGCCGAAGGTGGCTTTGTACCGCTGGCTGAATTTCTGGGTATTTGGTTGCACCTTTCGTTTCTGCCCAGCTGCTGCTGGCTTCTCCAGAAATCTGCAGCAGTTCAGTGCTTCTGAGGCTGCTTCCTCTTGCTCAAACCACCCGACGCTGGCCAGCCTGGGCTCTGATGCAGCACTGTGGTGGCACAAGCGCTGTTGCAATCCTGCTGTGCTCATCGCTGGTCCTCGTGGGAACCCAGCACTGCTGCTTACCGTAAGGCTGAGACTTTTGCAAGGCTGGTGCTGAAAAGGTCACCGGAGCCTGGTACTGACCAGGGGTAACGGCTACAAACTAGGACACAGGAGTTTCACTTGGACTGAAGGAAAAACTTCTGTATTTCGAAGGTGTTGGAGCCCTGGGGCAGGCTGCCTGGAAATGTTATGGAGCCTCCTTCTCTGGGGACTTTCAATCCATGTCTGGACATTGTGATCCTGGGCCATCTGATCTAGGCAAAGCTGCATTGGCAGGGAGGTTGGACTGGATGATCTGCAAAGATCACTCCAACCCCTACTGTTCTGTAACCAGAGAAAAGACAGGTTAGGATGAGGGTTGTGGTGAGGTTCCTGTGGTCCCTGGGGAAGGTGGAAGTGCTTTAGATCCTTGCTTATTCAATGTTACATCAGTGGGCAGGTGGATGTTAGGGTTCTGCCCAAATTTGGTTCTTGGAGAGAAAAACCCTGAAGTCACTTTGGCTGAGTTTGGGAGCTACTCTGCTTCCTGATGAAAACCTTAACCCTAAAGAAGCCTCCAGCATAGAGCCTCTGCCCAGCTGAGGTGACAAAATTGTCACCACCTGGCTGCGTAACACGGCTGCACAAACGTCCTACGTGACCGGCCAGGATCTCTGAAGCCTACAGACGCTTCCTTCTCTCCACTATGTAGGAAAACTGGGGTGCCTCCAGGTGGCAGCCCTGTCCACTCAAAAGAGGGGTTTGGTTTTCCCTTTAGATGAGGAGAAGACGTCGGTAGTGGAATTAACTCGGGATTTAGCCCAGCCCAGCAGCACGCTGGTAGTGGTGATGCTCCCTGCTTTCTTACAGTGGTCCAGTACCTGCAGGACTCGTCTCAGACCGTAAGGTGTAGGCTTTGGGCTGTGCCAGCCTATGGACACAGAGTCAGAGGATTGCAAGACTGATGTCACGGCTTCCATAGCAGCCTTGGTCCTACTCAGGACTAGAGTGGCAAGAATCACTGGGAGCAGAAGGATGAGCATGAAACCAAGCACCCACCTTAGTGATGGCAGCATCTGCTTGTCTGGCTACAGGTAGGAACCTGGAAATATAACTTAAAATGTAATTAGGTTAAAAAAAACTCCACATCAAGAGATGTAGACTGGAGTCCTATAAAGCAATCACCAGCACCACCAGCAGAATCCTTTCTGCACTGGGTGGTAAAGTGACCACTACCCCCTTTTGTGCCTGGAGCATACCTAATAGGCATTGGGAAGAGCAGTGCAAAGCTCATGGTCCAGCCAACTCTGCACCACCAGGATTTAGGTGGTCACACACCCACAGCACATTAGAATAGAATAGAATCAACCAAGTTGGAAGAGATCTCCAAGATCATCCAGTCCAACCTATCACCCAGCCCTATCCAGTCAACCAGACCATAGCACTAAGTGCCTCATCCAGTCTTTTCCTGAACACCCCCAGGGACGGTGACTCCACCACCTCCCTGGGCAGCCCATTCCAATGGCAAATCACTCTCTCTGTGAAGAACTTCTTGGTAAGAAATCAGAAACCTGTGGGTAGCAACTGAGAGGCTCTTTGCAAAGCTTGAGCTCGATCCCTTGGTGGATCCTATCCTTGAAGGGCGTCTTAAGGGAATTTGAAAGAGCGGTAATCCATTTATGAGTTGACAGCAGCAATGAAATTTGGGTGTCCCCAAAATTGGCAGCTTGGTTTCTGTTCCCCAAGGAGGAGTCAAAATCAGTGTTTTAAGGATCCAGCTAGCTCATTGCTGGCAGGTGCTTGATGTGTTCAGGAAAATGCCCTCTTCTCTGGGCAGCCAGTGAAACAGGCTGCTCAGGGAGGTGGTGGGGTCACTGTCCCTGGAGGTGTTCCAGAAACATGTGGGCATGGCACTCTGGGGCATGGTTTAGTGGCCGTGGTGATCACAGGATGTTAGAGGTTGGAAGAGATCTGTGAAGATCTTTTGAGTCCAACCCCCATGCCAGAGCAGAACCATAGAATCTGTTGCAGGTCACACAGGAACATGTGTGACCCAGATGGGTATTGTAAGCCTCCAGAGAAGGAGACTCCACAACGCCCCTGGGGAGCCTGTTCCAGTGCTCCATGACCCTTAAAGATGTTCTTCCTCATGTTGAGCTGGAACTTCCTGTGCTGTAGTTTACATCTATTGCCTCTTGTCCCATTACAGGGTGCAAGTGTCAAGAGTTTGTCCGTCCCTTCCTGACACTCAGCCCTCAGATATTGGTATACATTGGTTAGATCCCCTCTCAGTCTTGACCTCTCCAGACTAAAAAGCCCCAGATGGTGGCAGATCAGTGTTTGGACTCGATGATCTTAGAGGTCTCTTTGAACTTGGAAGAACTGTGTGCTGAAGGAGAGCTGTGGGCTGATCACATGCAGCTGGATGTTTTGCTTTAATTCAGTGAAGAGCTGGTGCCTGGATTCTGGTTAGCAGAAGGATTGAAATCCCTCATATTTATACTTTTAATTAAGGATGAGGTTTTGTTTCTGCTGTAACACACAGAATTCTTTCTAAATCATATTTGAGTCTTCCAGCAGAAGAGGTTAACTAATGCTGTGAACTCGGCCACCCAGGGGAGCTCTGAATTAATGTGGTATTTAAGTGGGGAGATCAAAGCACTGATACCAAACTCAATGCTGTCAACAGTCTGGCACAGGCCTTCCAGAAACACCAGTGTGAGACATTGGGAGTGAGCAAGGGTTGTGGATGGGGAGAAGGTGGCTGTACCCCAGGGCTGCCTTTATTTGCTGGTCAAAGCTGGGGCATATGGTAGCAAATCGTTCACCGATAGTTGTGGTGTATTGCCTGTGGTCAAGGATGTCATGTCCCATCTGCAGAGCAGCAGGGCAGCACTCTGTTAACCTGTGGTGTCTTCTCCCAGGTTTCCTGAGGAAGACAAATCATGGAATAGATTTGGTGGGAAAAGACCTCTAAGATCATCAAGTCCAACTATTAAACTACCACCACCATGGCCATTAAACCATGTCCCAAAGTGCCATGTCCACATGTTTCTTGAACAGCTCCAGGGTTAGTGACTTCATCTCCCTGGGCAGCCTGTCCCAATGCCTGACCGCTCTTGCAGCAAAGTAATTTTCCTTCATATGCAATCTAAACCTCCCCTGGTGCAACTTGAGGCCATTTCCTCTCCTATCATTTAATGCTAGGAAGAAGAGACCAACTCCCACCTCACTACAACCTTGGATGTTTCAGCTTCCCACCTTGCACCATGAACCTCCTGCTTCCCACATGCATCCCACTAAGTAGTTCAGAAAGCTGCTCTCCCCAGTGCCTTTTTTGCTTTATTCCTCTTTTTAAGTAGAAAGCAGCCCAATTCCCAGTGTTCCCATCCTGATGGCAGTTCTGCCCTTGGTAGTACAAGCTAAGTTCTTTGAATAACCCAGGATTTGGCTGCCATCTTTCATCCCTTACTGTTCTGCTGAAAACCAAAACCAACCCCAAAATAAATATTGCAGAGAGACTCTGCGCTTTTCAAAGCCTGCATATCTGTCTTAGGGCAATGTTTTCCCAACTCCACAACTGCAATCAAATCAACAGCTCATAAGGGGGAGGGTTAAGCCATTAATTAAGCAAGAAGTGTAGGAGAGGTTTAAGTGGGATCTACAGCAGTGCCCTGTCCTTTTCCAAACACCAGGCTTATATACGTGACCATGCATTTCAAACGGGTCAGGAGAGCTTGGTTGTGAGTACCCAACACAGTGCTGTGAATTAATATTTAATCAAATGTACATCATAGGGCAGAATATTAAAGCTTATCTTTGAGTTTTTAAAAAAATTACTCTTTTTTTCCCCCTCTTTCCACCATTTTCTTGGATTTCTGAGCTCCTCTGAAAGCCCTTCATTGTTTCGTAACAGCCTTACTCACACAGTAGGTGTCTTAGCTGTGGTTAAAGCTAGTGAGAATGTGCATCTACAAAGGGAAATCTGAGCATGACCTCATCAGCAGCAAGTATGTGGGAGACTAATTTAGTTACATCCCTATTAGTAATGACAAATCAAATTGTTCCCCCTGTTCAATCACTAATACAAGCAGGGTTTTGCAACTCAGCACATAGCACGCACCATAAATTAGTTCGGTCTGTACACCACCACCTTAAACCCGCAGGAATTTCTGCTTCCAAACTATTTCAGAGCCATCCCTAGTGCCCTTAATACTTGGAAAGGGAAAACAAAAAAAAATCATCAAATCAAGTTAATCTCTACTCCCATGTACAGCATATTAAGCACTCAGCATTTCTGACCCCACAGCTGATTGCTTAGCAACCTCTTTGGGAGGAAGAGCTCACCTGATGTGCCATCAGCTGCTCCTCCACTGGACAGGAAGAGGATGGATGGAGTGAGGTCATCCAGTATAAAGCTTCTCCTGTGCTGACTGGCCTTGGCTCCACTCCCTTGTAAAATTAATCAAGGGCATTAATTTGGTCCTGGGTTATTGTTAGAATGTGAAGCTATAATTTGTGGTGGCTGAGAGAGGCGCAGCCTTATCTGCGGTTATTCCATCCATAATGACATTTCTATTTGAAAGTAAACATTTTCATCTACTGCTGCAAAGAGGAGATGGAGAGAGAGAGAGTGTAAAGCTGCCTCGTGCTGCTCTGTGGCCAGAGCTCTATGACTGAAAACACTGACTGCTAATGGGGTGGGGGAGCTGCTGAAATCAGTCACTGGGGGGTGTTCAGTTTGGTTTCATGAGAGTGCTTTCAGCATCTTGCGTTCTTGAAGTTAAAACATGAGCCTAAAACCCTGCGGAGGCTCCAAATCAAAGGCTAAGGCAATCAAAAGAATCATAGAATAGTTTCAGTTGGAGAAGACTCCCAAGATCAAGTCCAACCATCAAACAACATTACCATGGCCATTAAACCATGTCCTGAAGTGCCATGTCCACAAAGTTTTTGAACATCTCCAGGGATGGGGACTCCACTACCTTCCTGGTCAGCCTGTTGCAATGCCTGACCACTCTTGCAGCAAAGAAATGTTTCCTAATGTCCATCTTAAAACTCTCCTGGTGCAACTTTAGACTATTTTCTTTTCTCCTATCACTTGATACTAGGGAGAAGAGACTAACCCCCACTTCACTCCAACCTCCTTTCAGGGGGTTGTGGAGAGCCAGGTTTTCCTTCAGCCTCCTCTTCTTCAGGCTAAACACCCCCAGTTCCCTCAGCTGCTCCTTACCAGCCCTGATCTCCAGACCCTTCATTAGCTTCACTGCCCTTCTCTGGACCCACTCCAGCACCTCAATGTCCTTATAGCGAGGGCCTCAAAAGTGAAACCAGCATTTGAAAGAGATAAAGAAGATTTGCTGTTTTGTCACACTAACTTTTTAAACTTCGAAAGCCAAGGCATGAAGATTGTCCTCATCTGGCAAAGCCTTAGGAGCTGACGACAACTGAGAGGCCATGCGCTAGGGGCACCTCCCGGCTGATGGCTGTGAGGGCAGCAGGTGAGCGGGGATCAGCCATGCTGATGGGTGAGGAAAAATTGCATTGGTCCTTCAGTGTGCAGCATCTCACTTGGTGAGACCACGGTGGGGGTATGGCAGCACCTTTTTTCTGCACAGCCAATTTGGCTGCCGCTGTTGCCTGCAGGGCTCTGCTCACCAGCTGTCTCCATGGCATGCATATGAGCTCCCTCCTGTCTCTGGAGCAAACCAACTGGTTTCTCCTTGGGAGAAACCTTGACGTGACTGATGGTGCTTTTTTTCTGCGTTTGGCCAGACACAAGAACCTGTCATGAGCTGACCAGGCTCTGCCTTGGACAGTCCTCCAGCCATCCCAGGAGACTTCATGCTCACTGACCTCCCTGCCATCCATGCTGCAGAACCCAAAGATCTTCACATCCTGCTGCACAACCACCATGTTGGTAGGCTGCCATCCAGTCCCTCCATTATTTGGAGAATTTTAAAAGTCCCTGACACAAGAATAATTGACCCAGGCTCTGTGGGAGCTCTGCAGGAAAGTCAGAGCAGACCCAGGCCAAGTGCTGCATGACATGGTGGCCAATGCCCTTCAGAGAGTGCTGGTCCTTAGCAGTGTGGACACAAGCCAGCCCATAGTAATAAGCTTATGACTTAATGGTGCCTCCCAGGCATTTTCCACTGCAGCAGCAAACACGCAGCCTTTGCCAAGTAGCCAGCACTTGGCTTCTCCTTTGCTTCTTCCCGTGAGTGTTTTTGAACTCTGCAATCCTCTTCTCTGTAGCTCAAGGTTCCAGCAGCAAAGTGATTGGGACTCGGGGGAACTGTAGAAGTGGATACTGCAGCAAGCCCTTATGGCATGAGGACAGGTCTCCAGGGGCACAACAAGGACACCAAGAGCAGGGAGCCCAGGAAGAGGAAGGCAACAAGCCTGTGCAGGAACAAAAAACCATTTGTGTGTTGCTGGAAGAAACCAGCTTGGAAATGAATCTCATCCTTAGTCTGATTTGGAAGGAATCTCCAGAAGCACTGAGGGCATCTGGCCATTGGTTAAATAGTTGAAAAGCAAAGGCCGAGATGATTTTAGTGTGCTAAAAACTGAATTGAGGCCATTTCCATTCATCCCACATCAGACAAGATCTGGGAAAAAACTTAGACCAATTCTTTTCAAATCCCATTTAGCACCTTAACTTGTGTGTTTCTTCCTTGTGTTTAAGGTCTGGAGAACAGATCTTGTGAGGAGAAGCTGAGGGACCTGGTGATGTTCTGTCTAGAGAAAAGGAGCCTAAGGAAAGACCTGGCTCTCTACAATTCCCTCAAAGGAGGCTGAAAATGAGGTTGGGGTTGGTCTCTTCTCCTTGGTAAGAAGGGACAGAACAAGAGGAAATGGCCTGAAATTGTGCTGGGGAGGTTTATTTTGGACATTAGGAAAAACTTATTTGCTGCAAGAGTGGTCAGGCATTGGAACAGGCTGCCTAGGGAGGTGGTGGAGTCACCATCCCTTGAGGTGTTCAAAACCTGTAGACTTCTTACTTCAGGCCATGATTTAAAGGCCAAGCTGGTGCTAATTTGATGGTTGGACTTGATAGGTCTTTACCAAGTGAAACAGTTCTGTGGTTCTAAGAAAGGCTGTCAAGAGCAGTGTGGGCAGCAGGGCAAGGGAGGTGATTCTCCCCCTTTACTCTGCTCTCCTCAGACCCCACCTGCAGTACTGTGTGCAGTTCTGGAGCCCCCAACACAAGAAGGACATGGAACTGCTGGAGCGGGTCCAAAGGAGAGCCACGAAGATGATCAGAGGGCTGCAGCAGCTCTGCTATGAGGACAGGCTGAGAGAGTTGGGGCTCTTCAGCCTGGAGAAGAGAAGGCTTCGAGGAGACCTTAGAGTGGCTTTCCAGTATCTGAAGGGAGCCTACAGGAAGGCTGGGGAGGGACTATTGACAAGGTCTGGTAATGTCAGGACGAGGGGGAATGGGTTTAAGCTGGAAGAGGGGAGATTTAGACTGGATGTTAGGAGGAAGTTCTTTACAGTGAGGGTGGTAAGACACTGGAACGGGTTGCCCAGGGAGGTTGTGGATGCTTCCTCCCTGGAGGTGTTTAAGGCTAGGCTGGATGAGGCCTTGAGCAACCTGCTCTAGTGGGAGGTGTCCCTGCCTATGGCAGGGGGTTGGAGCTGGATGATCCTTGAGGTCCCTTCCAACCTAAACCATTCTATCATTCTATCTATCATTCTTTTTGCAGTGCCTGATGCAGTCCCCAGAGCTGGATTTCACTCCTCCCTCCCTGCATTTAAAACTACTCAAAGATCTTATCCCAACGGAGAAACCCTGGCAGCCTCTACTCTGCATCCCACATGCCTTGAGGTTCTAAGGCAGCAGAAAGCAAGCAGTTGCTGATGCTTGGCCTTGGCACAAAGTCACTGTGAATATTATGGGGCTGATGGCACACTAGAGCCAAAACCTGGAAGCCCAGCTCTGAAGGGTGCAGTCAGCTTCCCCCTCAGGTCACTGGCTCAGCTTTCAGCAAATAGACATTTTCCATTTCTCATCTCTGTTTACCTCGTGGTAGATAAAATACATTTGTAACCAAGCATCTCTTCACACTCAGCTTATTCCCTGCTCTGCTTAAACGCACACGTGGGGAGGATCACAAACAATGGGCAGCACAGCCGATCGCCCGTCACCAGCAATAAAAAGCCTCTCTAGAAGGTGCCCCAGCATGCTTCTGCCAAGTGAGCACACAAACATGGGTTTGGACTGCCTAGTACCAACAAGAGCAAACAGCCTCAAGTTGTGCCAGAGGAGGTTTAGGTTGGATATTATGAAAAATGCCTACACTTAAAGAGTGGTCAAGCACTGGAACAGGCTGCCCAGGGAGGTGTTGGAATCCCCACTCCTGGAGGTGTTCCAAAGAGGCAGAGATGTGGTGCTGAGGGACATGGTTTAGCACCAGCCTTGGTAGATTTACAGAATGGTTGGACTTGGATGACCTTAAAGGGCTTTCCCAACCAAAATGATTCTGTGATTCTAAGATGTTTCAGTTTGAGCACCCAAACCCAATGGTCTGTCTTGAAATTTTGGCTGTGGAAACTCAGTCAGGGCTGGGAGAGAGGAGCCATAAAAGCTCGGTGCAAAAAGCTCTTTGTGCAAATGCTTGATCCTGTAGGAGACCAACCAGGTACCTTCAGAGGCTGGCTTCTCAAGCAGGGCAGGGGATTTTTAAGTAATTCAGGAATATTCTGTTAAATTCAGCGTTACTGAAAATGGTGCAAGAAGCATTGTGACCACTTCAGTCTCCTTCACTTGCTCGGTTGTCTAAGTATCCCACCCCCCAGCTCAAAAAACTTGTGTGAAGGTGTAGAGCCAGGTGATAAGGAACTGGACTAGAACAGATGTAGCTGGAGAGGCTGTAGAAGGTTTTTGCACCTGATTTCATCCAATGTCTGGACTGGCTGGGGTGACCCCAGCAGCTTCACTGGCATAACCTTTGAAACTAAATACCCCACACTTTCCTGGTGGCTCTTATCCTCAGCATCTCTAGCAACAAGACACCAGCAGCAGCAGCCTTGCTGTTTGAACAGAAGTCTCTGCTGTGCAGCCTGTTATTAAATTCTCTTATGTCTTTATTAGATGTCAGATGTGATGAAAGAAGGTGACATCTCCAGGGAAATCTTGCAGGAGGCGTGTGAACAGGATGTTAATGGACTGGAGAAGACAAGAAGTCTACAAGTGCAATGATCTTCTAATGTCCCTGTGAGAGCATTAAGATCCAGCTCTCTGTTGGTTTTTTTATCTCCCCCATGGAGAAGGCACTTGAAAAGTACATAGAATCAGGTACTTTTCTCTTCCCTGCCCAATGCTGCTTCCTTCTGTTTTAAAGATGGGTTTAGAGCTTAATTTTTTTATTAGTTTGTTCTTCTGCCACCTCCATCCTGTCAGTCTCCCCCGTTGGTAGAACCAATGAGTTCTGCTTCCTGTGTGACAGTTTCATCCCAGAGAAAAACTGAAAAATCACTGCAGGATCAGCATTTAAAAAACAATACTGTTGATTAAGCAGGAGAGGAGAAGATCGATGCAGACTGCAGGACTATATCCCAAGAAGATGGCGTGTGGGTGCTTGGCAACACAATGGGGACCTGCCCAAGAAGACAGGAAGAGGCAAACCCAGGGACACAGGTAAAGTAATAAATAAGGTTAAAACATTGACCTGCATTACAGTGGTGATCCTGAGTTTGGTTTGTTTGAAGTCAAAATAGAGGTAGGGCTACAAGAACAGGGTTACAATTATTTAAAGGCAGGTGCTTAAAAGATCTGCTTGATCTCTGCATTACTTTTTTCAGTTCTCACTGTGAAGCTCCAAAACTTGACGTGTCTCTGTCTTCGAGTTCAAACCTAATGCTATGGGAACCATTCAATGGATCTGTGCTCAGGATTAGAACCTCCAGCACTGCTTCACCCAAAAGATTTTCTTCTGTGCACTCCTGGCTGACAGTTTTCCTTTTGTCAAAACCCAGATTTTAACACAGTTGTTTTGATGAGACCTAGAAGTTTTGTACCCCTGGGGCCATTGCGTAGCCACTGGAGCTCTGCTCTGCTGGCAAACCTCCTTCCCTTAGAGGTTTGAACCCAGGACAAGGTCATTAATATTTTCTTCATTAGCAGTTTAACATTGCCAAATGCAAACTGCTTACATCAGGCACAGATTGCTGGAGATAAGTCTGTGAATGTCAAATATCATCATGGCACAGAGATGATCAGGTACCAAATGCTTTCTTTCTGGTCCCCCACAAGCAGTTGCAGGTTGTCCAGGTTTTTATCAGCCTGATTTATTAAGTACCAGTGGGATCAGCCCTATAAGTTCTTCATCATAAGGTTTAGGGTCCACCTTGGGTTTTGCTTTGCTTTGTCACCCAACAGCCTCCCCTGATTACAGGATATTAGGGGTTGGAAGGGACACAAGGAGATCAAGTCCAACCCCCTGCCAGAGCAGGACCACACAATCTAGCACAGATCACAGAGGAATGCATCCAGACAGGCCTTGAAAGTCTCCAGAGAAAGAGACTCCACAACCTCCCTGGGGAGCCTGTTCCAGTGCTCTGGGACCCTTACAGTAAAGAAGTTCTGCCTTGTGTTGAGGTGGAACCTCTTATGCTGCAACGGCAACTGATCTCCATGTGCCAGCTGTAGAAGTGTTAATACAGCCACAATATAAAGATGCCCACAGCTTCAGATAAAAATATGTAACTGCCCTGAAGCTTCTGGTCTCATCCTTTGGGGATCTGCCTTCTTTTCAGCTTCCTCTGGTCACCAAAATCTGTTAGCAGGCTTCATCAGCTCAGGAGCACAGAGATGGATACATATTCACAGCTGGCATAAGTTCTGGTGCCAGCTGGGCCAGCTCCTAGCTCCTTCCATTGCTGCCCAGGCCTTTTGGGGATGGTGCCACCAGCAGCTTCACGTAAAGATGTAGGGGATGTTTCAAGGGGATCAAAACTGGAACAGCTTGCCCAGAGAAATTGTGGAGTCTTCAAGCCTGGCAGTGTTTAAAGGCAGGTTGGATGTGACCTTGAGCAAACTGGTCTGGTAGAAGATGTCTCTGCCTATAGCCAGTGTAGCTGGAACTAGAAGGTCCCTTGCAACCCAATCCGTTCTAGGATTCCATGGTAAACATCTTGCAAATTATAAGTGGAGTGATCAGGGAAAGGCTTTGTGGGGCTTTGTCTGTGGGTATCACAGGCAAGTGTTTCCATTTCTCTGCTGGTGCATCTGATGTTCTGATAGATCTCCTGCAGCACAACATCTGTGACACGCTGTGAGCACCCACACCTTTCAGCAGAGGCGTTTCATTAAGCTGGAGAGCATTAATTGCTGGGGCTGAGTGGGGAGGGGAAGACACCCTTTTGTTTGGGAACCATGCAAAGCTCCACTCCGGGGCTGTGCAAGCTGAGAACTGCTTAAACACAACAGAGAAATGATTCCTGAAGTTAGAAACGGGCTCAGAAGCAGAGCTCCAGCCAACCTTTGCATTAGATGGGAACAGCTGCACACACCGTAGCCTCCAAATTTCCATAGAAACTTGGATCAGCCATAGATTATCTTCATTTTGTAAATGTTTTAATTATTATGCTATCATATTGTTCTGTGGGGACCGCAGTGCTGAAGCCAAGGCTCTGTGGAATCCACACTTTAAGAGTAGTTGCCCTAGACTATGTTTTAAGGAAAGCAAAGCCGGTTTAGGATTAAGACTTACTCTATCAGAAAGAGTTGATTTTGGGTTGTTTGGGTTTTTTTTTTCTATGCTACTGCATGCACTCTTTTAAATAAATAAACTCCCACTGAGCTTGCTGCTCCAGTGGGACTGGATTGAACTTCCCAGGCATGCATGAATTATAAAGTCAGATCCATGTTCCTGCAGAGAGAGGAGTTACTGGTGGAACCCATCGGCTGCTGCACGTAGCCTGCCTCAGCCGCTGGAAAAATAAAACCCTGGCTGCAGAGAGCCGGCGCCGTGCCCTGACGGGAACCAGCTTCGCATTGTCCCACGCAGATGTGTCACTGCCCGGGTGTCGCAACCCCCTCCCCCCGCCCCGCCATGCTGCGGCCAAGGGGGTGGCCCCGCAGATTGCAGAGGGGGTGACAGGATGTGGGCTCTGCTGCTGTTACAACAGCAGGTACCGCAGTGGGAGCCGAGTCCGGCAGGCAGCCCGAGGAGGTCTGGTTAGATCAAAGGCTTTCCCACGCTGAGGGCTCCCACTGCGGTGGCTGCGTGCCTCGTGTGGCAGCGGCGAGCGTGTTGCTCTGCTGGCACTGTCCCCTGAGGTTGCTGCACACCCCAAGGCTGGGGGGCTCTCCTTTGATTCGGCTTGTGTAAAGCCAGCCCGAGGAGCTGAGCTGCAGGAGCTGCTGCCGCTTGGTACCCCGCGGTGTCCATGGGATAGTAGGGGGATGCTGGGCTCGGTGGCTGCCACCAGCGCTGTCCTGCCGCTGCTCTGCCCCTGCCAGTGCCTCTCCAGGCCCTTTCTCTGCCCGTGTCCCAGGGACACTTGGCCCTAGGAACCAAACCTACCCCCGTGCCCACCGAAATGTCCCCACGTAACACATCTGCTGGGAACACAGCTCAGATGAGGTGAAGCTTCGTTTTTGCCACTGCAGGGGACGTTTTTGCTTTGCTTTTCCCGGCAGGGCAGGTGGAGAAGGGAAAGCTGAGCACCAGCTCCCAAACCTGTAGCTTCTAGGCTGGCCATTACTCCATGGATTTCAGGTGCTTTCTCCATGTTTTGCTGTCCTGTGTTGTAAGGAGCAGAGGTGCTGGCAGCTGCCAAGCAGTGGCACCAACCTTCCCACGAGGCTTAAGTCAACAGAAGATATTTGCCCAGCATGCTGAGAATCAGAACATGGCTCCAAACAAAGCAGGAATGCTCCTAGCCTGTGCTTTGCTAGTGAGGGATGGAGACAGTGTGAGGAAACACTTGGTCCTCCCCCCACTGCGAAGTGCTGTATTTTTAGACTGCTGTTTGGCAGCACTTGGCCAGCTGGTCCTGCTGGCTTGTCAGCTCCAGCTCCTGATGGACACCCATGTGGGCACGTGCTGGGCTGTCACTGAACCCTTCCAGCTCCTAATTTACACTCCAGGACAACATGTCACAGCACAATAGTCACTTTGTCACACCTCCACTGAGCCTTCTCGCTTTCTGATGCCTTCCAGCATCACGCCGTAACCTTCTGCAGAAATGGTTTTCCGGTCTGCTCAGTAAAACCCATCCTGCCTCTTCACAGCCCTTCAGTAAAATGAATATTTAGGGAGCATTTTAGAGTAAGTTCATCTAGTTGTGGCTTGTAAAGGGGCAAATGTCAGGGAGATGGAGCGTGACAGCACAGGAGCCACCTCTGTGCAGTGGTGTCCAGTGCCAGGACAAGGTGCAGACACAAACAGGAGCACAGGAGATTCCACTCAAACATAAAGAAAATAAATCTTCACTTTGAGAGTGGCAGAGAAATGGAGCAGGTTGCCCAGGGAGGTTGTATGTGGAGTTTTCTTCTCTGAAGAGATTCCAAACCCACCTGGACATGATTCTGGGTGATTTACTCAGAGTGACGGAGGTGGTGGACTAAACAGTCTTCAGAGCTCCCTTCCAACCTTCACCATTCTGTGGCTTATTAAAACAAGAACATGCCTGTCAAGATCCTGTTGTGTGCAGAGGCAGCTGTGTGTGTCACCTTGCAGCTCTGCCTGTGGTGACACAAACCAACCAGCCACATCTGCCCACTGACAGGGCTTTGGTGTTTCAGAGTCTGCTTCAGGGATCTTAGGAGATCCCAGGGTGTCTCAGCCAAAGCATGTGGCAGCATACAGGGACTGCTGTTCTTTCGTGGTAACTAATGGCAGACTGCAGAGCTACTTGTGGTGGGGCTCCTGGCCACGTTGCTGCACACCACACACACTGGGAGCCATGGTCATTATTATTATTTTTATTATTATGATTACAGTAGCATCCAGAGGGCTCAGGCATCATGGCAGGTGTTCTGCAGACATGCAGGAAAAGTGTAAGCCTTTCCCTATGGATGTGCAATCAAAGGCAAGATCCAACGCATGGAGGCAAAATTAGAAGGGAGGATTGGTTCCAAGGCTGAGTGGCCAAGACGACCACCACTGCTCACCCTTTGATGCAACAGGTAAGGCTGACAAATGCAAATGTGCTCTGTCAAGAGTCATTAAATGGTGCAAAACTTTAGGCTGGTTCCAGCCTTTATTTCTCTTTTTCTCTCTCAAGTCTTGTTTGTCTGGAGTCACTTGGGCAACCAAAGTCCTAGTGACTTTCAGGGAGATGGGAGCTCCTGGATCCCTGTGCTGCTGAAAGAGGTAGGGCATTTTACACACCATGATCTCTGGAGATTCTTTCCGATCTCTGGAGGTTCTTTCCAATCTCTACCATTTTGGAATTGTTTCCCTCTTTGTGTAGGTTCTTGAATACTACACCAGGGGTCAAATGAGTGAATATACATGGGGGAGGAGAACGAGAGAGAGAGATGCTTGAAAAAAAAAGGGCCAAAACTTCATCTGAAATTGTTCATTTATATGATGTTCATGAATATTTGTTTCAAAACATGTATCAAAAAGTCATTTATCATGGAATCATTGAATCCTTTCAGTTGAAAAAGGCCTGCAAGATCATGGAGTCCAACCACTGAAATGTGAGTGGATGTGACAATGAGCTGGACACTTTAGAGGTACTAGAGAAACATTTCAGCCTTGGCAGGCCTCCATTCAGTTTATGTTTGTAGGTATTTGAGGAAAAAAGCCATTTTCAGCTGTTCACAATGCAGAGATGTGGTGCTGAGGGACATGGTGTAGCACCAGCCTTAGGAGATTTGGAGAGTGGCTGGACTGTGTGATCTCAAAGGGCTTTTCCACCCAAAACAATCCTATGATTCTATGAAAAGGACTCTGTGACTCTGTTCTATGAATCATCATCACCACAGAGCCTGCAATCAGCCACAACGTCCTGGCTGGCCCTGTGACTAGTGTCATTCTACAATGCCAGCGTGGCAGAAATCCCTTTTGATGTCCAGAAGGCATGACCAGGAGGGGTTTCCCCCATACCAAACTATGACTGAACATGCGCACAAGATATTTCCTAAGTGTGATCTCTGTCTTACAGAGGTCAAACTTATCCATAGGAAAATCACTGGAACACTTGGGTTCTGCTTTGGGTGACTGTTTTCCAGGGAGCATTAACCTGACATTTCTCACTGAGGAGAGACGTTTGTGTGTGCTTTCCTCAAGCACCAGTGTTTGAAACTTGCTGGCTGAAGAAGTGACACTGCAAAAATCACGGGAAGTGGAAATGAGCTGACCTCAGGAGGTGGGTAGAGAGCATGATACAGAAGCTCTGCTGCAGAGCTGTGGTCTCAAAAAACTTTGCTGCTCCCCTGCAGAGGAAATAAAACTTGTTTGCTTTGTTCATACTGCTGATAAAGGGTTGGTGTGCCCTGGGCACAGTGAGCCAAGGGAGGAGGAGAGGAGGAAAGACCACTTGGAAACTCACTGCTTGGACTCCATGATCACAGAAGCACAGAATTAACCAGGTTGGAAAAGGCCTCTAAGATCGAGTCCAACCTATTACCTAACCCTTCTAATCAACTAAACCATGGCATTAAGTGCCTCATCCAGCCTCCTCTTAAACACTTCCAGGGTTGGTGAGTCCACCACCTCCCCAGGCAGCCCATTCCAATGCCAATCACTCTTGCTGTGTAGAACTTCCTCCTAACATCCAGCCTAAACCTGCCATGGTGCAGCTTGAGACTGTGTCCTCTTGTTCTGTCACTGGGTGCCTGGAAGAAGAGACCAACTCCATCTGGCTACACCCTCCTTTCAGGTAGTTGTAGAGAGTAATAAAGCCTCCATTGAGCTTCCTCTTCTCCAGACTGAACGCTCCCCAGCTCCCTCAGCTGCTTCTCCTAGGGCTGTGGTCCAGCCCTAGCACCAGCCTTGGTGCCCTTCTCTGGACACGTTCAAGCACCTCAACATCTTTCTTAAATTGATTTTGGAGGTCTTTTCAGTCTGAAACAATTCTAGCCTGTGGCCTAAGGGTTCTGTACAGGGAGATATCAGCTTATTGCTGGACTTGATCTTAAGGTCTTTTCCAAACAGATGATTCCATGAAAATTTGGCTTCACTAAATTCCTTAAATTTACAGAATGTTCTGGGTTGGAAAGGACCTCCAGAGATCAAGCCAAAGCAGGATCACACAGGAATGCATCCATATGGGTCCTGAAAGTCTCCAGGACTACACAACCCCTCTGGGCACCCTGCTCCAGGACTCTGTCACCCTCACAGTAAAGAAGTTTCTCTTCATGTTGAGGTGGAACTTCCTGGGTTCCAGTTTGTGTCCATTGCCCCTTTCCCTGTGGCAGGACACCACTGAAAATTGTCTGGGCCCTTCTTGACTCTTAGGCTATTCTTCTCCAGACTAAAATCCCAGTCTTTCCTCATCAGACATGTTCCAGTCCTTTTACCACCCTTGTGGCTGCCGTTGGACACTCTCCAGCATATCCTTGTCCCTCTTGAACTGAGGAGCCCAGAACTGGGCACGGTTCTCCAGCTGTGGTCTCGCTCGGATCCAGTGACTCGTGGCTTTCTTTCAGCAGGTGTGGCTCTGCGCCTAAACTCCATCCCCTCCAGGAGAAGATCCTTTAGCCATTTGGGAGAGCCTAGTAATGGTTTCCTAAGGTTTCAATCCTCCTCAAAGGTACCGACTGCATTCCTTCGGAAGATGCCCTCCCACAGGTCCTCTCTTACAGCAGCTGCACTAAAAATAGCGCCGAGAGCTGCGTTGTGACAGCTCCGCGGTGCAATTTTTACGGCTAGGTAGGTGAAGTCACTTCAATGCAGCCAGCTCAATTCACTGGAATTTGCATGATAATGCCGTTAATTACCCATGAGCTTCAAACCCAGCAACGGCTCCACACAAAGCTAAGGCAAGGGCCTGGGCTGCTCTCCCATCTGAAAAATGCCCATGGAGTTTGCATAGTTAGCTTTGCATCGCCTCTGCAATGGAGAGCGAAGGCTCCTCTGCACGCTGGGGTGCCATCAGCCTCCCGGATGGGGACTGGTACTTGGACACAGCTGGGAAGGGACTTTTTACAAGCGTTTGTGGTGATCGAATCACAGAATGGTTTAGGTTGGGAGGGACCTCAAAGCTCAGCCAGCTCCAACCCCCTGCCATAGGCAGGGACACCTCACACTAGAACAGGTCGCTCAAGGCCTCATCCAACCTGGCCTTGAACAGCTCCAGGGAGGGAGCAGCCACAACCTCCCTGGGCAACCTGTGCCAGTGTCTCACCACCCTCACTGCAAAGAACCCTTTCCTAACATCTAGTTTGACTCTCCCCTCTGCCAGTTTAAACCCACTACCCCTTGTCCTGTCATTACCAGACCTTGTCAATAGTCCCTCCCCAGCCTTCCTGTAGCCCCCTTCAGATACTGCAAAGCCACTATAAGATCTCCTCGAAGCCTTCTCTTCTGCAGGCCGCAGAGCCCCAGCTCTTGTAGCCTGCTCTCATAGCAGAGCTGCTGCAGCCCTCTGAGCATCTTGGTGGCTTTCTCTGGACTGGCTCTAGCAGTTTGATGACCTGCTTGTGCTGGAGGCTCCAGAACTGCAGCCACGACTGCAGGTGGGGGCTGAGGAGAGCAGAGCCAAGGGGCAGAATCCCCTCCCTTACCCTGCTGCCCACACTGCTCTTGCTGCAGCCATTTGCCACCCAGCCTGGGGTTGTGCTTGGGATTGTGCTGACCCAGGTACACGACCTTACACTTGGCCTTGGTGAAGGCCATGAGGTAGGCCTAGGCCCACCTCTCCAGCCTGTCCAGGTCCCTCTGGATGGCATCCCTGCCCTCTAGCAAGTAAGACAGGATGAAAGAGAATGGATTGAAGATAGGAGAGATTTAGACTGTAACTTGGGAACTCACTCTTTACAGTGAGGGTGGTGAGACTCTGGAACAGGCTGCCCAGGGAGGTGGTTGAGGCCCCTTCCCTGGAGACATTCAAGGGGAGGCTTAATGGGGCCCTGGGTGACCTGGTCTAGAGGGGATGTCCCTGCTGACTGCAGTGGGGCTGGACTAGATGACCTCTAGAGGTTCCTTCTGGCCTGGACCACTCTATGATTCTATGGTGGAGGTCTCATCCCTGGAGATGTTCCAAGTCAGGATTGACAGGGCTCTCAGCAACCTGATCTAGGTAAAGATCTGCCTGCTTACTGTGGGGGAATTAGACCAGAATCATAGGATCATAGAATGCACTGGGTTGGAAGGGACCTCTAAAACTCATCTAGTCCAACTCCTCTGCAGTAAGCAGGGACATACCCAGCTACATCAGGCTGCTCATCAAGTATGACCTTGAATGTCTCCAGGGCTGGGGCCTCTACCAGCTCCCTGGACAATGTGTTCCATAGATGATCTTTAAAGGTCCCTTCCAACCAGGAGCATTCTATGACTCTATGATTACTGCAAAAGGCTGTGCAGGACAAGCTGCCACCTAGTTCTTTGGTGGCTTCATAGTGAGTTGGCAGAAGTGGTCGGGAAGGGCAGCAGCTGGCAGCCTGGAGAGCAGGCTTCTTATCTCTGCACTGATGGCACGGCTAGTGGCAAAACCACTTCCTCACAAGCTGCTGCTGTGGGCATATTTGGTCAGCCTCAGCTCCATGTGTAGTCCTTGATGTGTGGGTCCAGGAGTTGAGGCAGGCTGGAGCTTCTGGGCAGGAGCAAGCACCCTGGATGGGGACAGGGTAGGCAGCAGCAGATCATAGAGTCATAGAATCTTTCAAGATTAGAAAAGACTTCTAAGATCATCAAGTTCAATTCTCCGCTCAACACCATGTGCAGCCCTTGCCTAGCCCCATCCCTCCTGAATCAGGGCACTGCCATGGAGAGCCTCCCTGGCCTGAAAAAAAGTTAATAAAGCCTTAGAATCATGGAATTGTTTTGGCTGGAAGAGGTCTTTAAGATCACTGAGCCCAACCATTAACCCAGCACTGCCAGGGCATTACTAAATCACGTCCTTCAGCACCACATCTGCATGGCTTTTAAGCTTCTCCATGGGTGGGGACTCTGCCACTCCTGGCAGCCTGAGCCAGGCCAAATGACAGAGTGATATTTTCCCACTCACCTTTCTTCATGTGGTGCTTTTGGTGCCTCAGCCCAGCTCTTCAGAGAAGGTAAGGCACTGTGTCTTCTCTGAGTGTGAGGAGAAGGTTCTCCTTTCCATTTTGCAAATGACCTGGTGCAGATGAGGTGGTGCCCCAGCTTTCCTGGTGTCTGGCCTGGTCTGAGAATAGAATAGAATCAATCAGGTTGGAAGAGACCTCCAAGATCATCCAGTCCAACCTAGCACCCAGCCCTATCCAGTCAACTAGACCATGGCACTAAGTGCCTCATCCAGTCTTTTCCTGAACACCCCCAGGGACGGTGACTCCACCACCTCCCTGGGCAGCCCATTCCAATGGCAAATCACTCTCTCTGTGAAAAACTTCCTCCTAACAAGGCTACCTGCTTGTCCCTTGTCCAAAAGCCAAACAAGGTGGCCAAGAACAGAGGGGTGCTCCCAGTGCTGGGGGTCCTCTGGATGCTGCTGGTTAATGAGATAATGGCACTGGAGTACAGAAACTGCAGCCTTGGGAGGGGAAAAGATCACCTCTGCTGCTCCCTTTACTCTGGTGGCTTTGTTTGCTTTGCATGGGTGGTTACTGGGCTGCTGTGTGCTTGGGTAGCAAAAGTCTCATGGCCCTTCAAGATGAGGGCATTCATCTGGTGTTAAAAAAGAGGCTGTGAGGGGGTTCGAGGTGCCTCCTTCCTTCGGGAGAGGGAAAGGATGCTCCCATGGGGACATGTGCCGTGTGCCCTCCCCGGTGTGTGTGAGACACAGGCAGCCCCGTGTCTGCTAGCACTCGGAGCGGCGTTAATTAAAGCTGTTTAATGAGGCTGTCTGGGGGGGTGTGCGTCAGTCTCTGCATGCCCTTTGTGAAATATTAAACACCCCTGCCCTCTCGGCAGCGCCCTCCTCCCCAGAAGGTCCCTCTGCAAATGGAGTTTGACACTGCTGATGGTTTTGGAGCTGAAGAAACCCGGAGAAACAATCTTCTACAAAAGCCTTAATGTGATCTTTGATGTTGCAGTCAAAGGAGCATACGCCAGAAAACGTTTTGCTCTCTTCAGTTCATCCTCTGGCTCGTGTTTGTTGTTGTTTTCCCGTCAGGCGCGACACAAGCTGCTGATGAACTCATTAGCTGAGAGCATCAAAGCGTAGGGTGAGGGCATGAAGTCTTCTCCTGAGTCCTCCAGCCGCTCCGCAGTGGTTCTGCAGGGCCTTGGCCGAGGCACAAGAACTCATCCCAGTTACTCGTGGGCAGAAGCACACACTGTCTTTCTTGAGCCCCTGTCTCCACACTCAGGGATTGTGGCTGTGCTGGACCATCTCAGCTTCCATCCAAGAGGACAGCCCAAGCTCTAGCCCATGTGTTCTTCATCCAGCAGTAGCATCGGTGTGCCACTCCCACACCCCATGGTGGGAGCTCCACAGGGCCACACCACTTGGAGGGCTCCCTGTGGAGAACCACAACCACAGGAGAGAGGAGGAAGTGCCACAGGGTGATGCTCCAGGTTGAGAGGCCAAGCACCACTTGTTTGGCAGGTGATGTTCAGAGCATACCCACGGCTTTCAAAGCTGCTCTAACTATCCGGTTCCATTGCAGAAGCAACTGCCGATGTCAAGTTTCCCTTGCAGGTTCAGGTCATGTCAAATTATGCTCAAGGTCCAGAGGAGGCAGTGGTTTGCACCTGAATGTTGCTGCTTTGAGTTGAGTGCCACTGGAGCTGTTTTCTCCTTTACATGGTGTGCTCATCATAATGTGGCCTTGAAGAGATCAGCAATGCTCCCAATCTTGCTGGTGGGGGTTAAGGTGACCTGTCTGTCACCTGTACATACTTGCAGCTCTTCAGAAACAAATAGTTTGTTGCACTCATGGTGAAATCTTGCAGAGCCAAGTATCTGTCTGTGCAAGCCCTACAGGTGTGGCATGGGAACACAGCAAGCTCATGACTTCTCAAGAGTCCTCCCATTTAGGAGAGACCTAAGGGATCATCAGTAGATACGCATTAGGTATCTAGGAAATCTCTCGCCTTCCATCTCCTTTCACTCTTACCTCAAGGTCATGATCTCCTGCTCACTCTCCTTTCCATTTCAAACACACACCTCTCTTTGCACCCCACCAGCCTCTGCTTGTCCTTACTTGCACTCCTTGATTTAGAGCCTTGGCCCTAGATGCGTGGAGCCCAGCAGGACCAAGCTTGCTCTGCCCAGGAGCCTTACCAGACTCTGTCAAAGCTTCTTACTTTGGCAGCCTCCTAAAACTTCCACCACCCATTAGGTGCTAAGTGTCCACCCCCATGAAGAGTTCTGCTTCACTTGACATCCCTGAACACCGTTGCTAATGGGAGCTGCCACAGCACAGTGTGAACGCAGCCCAACACCATCTCACAGGTAGGTACGCAGCAGCCTTCTCAGCTGAAGAAGGGTTGGTGATTATTGGCAGTACTGGGTTCAGGTCCATTACATGTGGCACTGTCACAAAGGTGGGTGACCATATTTTGCACCTACAGAGCTAAGGACTCAGATTAGCTCCTTGGTTTTCTTCTACAGCACGGAGGTTGATCATGCTGGTAGCACTGGAGGACGGAAGCTGTTCTTGGAAAGCTCATCAGAAAGGTTGATGGGTTGATGGGTTTTGCCACTGACAAAACTGGCAGGATTCAAAGCCTTTTGACATTCCTGATTCTCCCAAGTCCCAGCCTGGCAGCAGTGCTGCTGCTGTGCTCCCAGTTCTCCAGCATCCCCCATGCTCCTGCAGGCCAGCCAGTCTGTGGTTCACTGAGCACCCAGTGAAAATCTGACTCTATCATCCTGTCTTTTGTAGATGCACAACACAAAGAGGCTCGTTGCAGAGACCAGTGCATGCTTGCACACCCACCACAGTGGCTGGTAGCACCTGAAAGCTTCTCCTGAGGCGCTGCTTCACAGAGGATGTAAGGAGACACAAGCCCAAGTGAAGCGATGCGAGGAAACAGTTGTGGTTTTTACCTTACACAAGGAGCTGCCACAGTGCTCCTGAGAAACAGATATCCAACAGCAAGCTGCAGGAGCTGCCAGATGACAGATACATCTTTAAGTAATGTCTTTATTCCAGTTCAGCTGCAAAAATAATGATTGGATTTGGGTCTCAAGCCAAGAAGTACCTTCTGAATGCTCATTGGTTGTAACATCTTGTGCTTTCAGCTGGGTTCTAATCAAGACTTTGCTTTACCCTCCTCAGTCAGTACTAAAAGAATATCTTCATTTGGGAGGAGAGAGGAATTTATGAGAGTGACCTTAATGTTTCTTGAGATTTGGAGAGTTTCACCCAGCCTGGAGAAACTCCTGCTTCTAAACTGGGGGATTGCTGCTGGAACAGGAAGTTTCTCTCATTGTTATCCAGCAAAACGAGCTCTGGATTATATTTAGCTCCATTCATTCAGCACAATGAAAAGTAAGGCTCAAGCCAATTTCCTTAAGCAAGTTTATTAATAAGCAGTGGTTTGGTGTCTGGTCATTTCTGGGTGGCTGGGGAAGGTGAGATATGGAGCTCAACATGCCTCCTCTGAACTAAGGTCCCAGGAATTAACCACTCACAGCAGTTTATAACCTTTAGTGAGTTATGAAGCCTGGCAGCCTCAGCATTGTCTCAGGCACTGCTCTGAACATTGTCCCAGGCACAGCTTCCAATCCTGCCCTGGTCACTCACGCTTACTGGCCCAAGCTTCACTGGAGCTGCAAAAAACCCACCAAGGGCAGTTTAGCAGCTTTGAGATAGAGATTAGGGGCTCCTAACTACAGGCTGGAGGCAGCTCTGTGTAGAGCTCCTAACAGTGCAACTGCTGAGCTGGAGGAAGCCACACTGACTGAAAACCCTGCACAGACTCTCAGTGCATGGGAGTGTGTGTTGAAGCCACTCTCAAGTCAGGAGCTTACGGCAGTGAGGTCAGCTGTAGCCTGGCTGTAATTCCTGGCTTCATCCATTGCATTCTGTGTATCTGAAGACAAATCTCCTGGAGTGTGTCCCTACAGAGGGCTACAAAAGAGACATGAAGTGGTTTTACACACAAGAAACTTCATGACTCATAACTTTTAATCTGCTTTACTTGCTGTCACTTGGGTCTCAGAGTATCTGTAGAGTGTTCAGTACATGCTGAGCTCAAAATATCTCCTTCCTGTGCCAAACTCATTTAGGCTGCATGACCTGAGGTTTGGGTTTGCCCTATAGAAGCAAACTCCTTACCACCCACCTTCATCTGCAGTGATCAAGGGAAAAGGTTTGGAGCTGAGAGTCTCTGCAACACTTTCAGTAGCGGGACACACTTGCCTTGAGACCCTGAGCAAAGCACAGACAATGTGATGTCTTGGCTTTGCTTGGACAGGAAAAACTGCTTGCTTTTGTCCCAGTGGGAGTAATAGTGGAGAAGAGAGTGGAGGCAATCTCTGGTTCTGAAAAGTACAGCAAGATGAGGCTATCCTTTCCTCATCTAGAAGCCAAGGTAGGATTCCTTCACAGGTTGTAGACACAAAGAGAAGAAAGGATCTGAGAAGCAGTACGTGGCAACCATAAACCATTGCAACTTGTGGCCAAATGCTGAGGAAGTTAGTCTAACTCCTTCCTACAAACTGTAGATGTCCATGTGCAGGAAAGAAACATTATCTGCTACTCTCAAAATCAAACACCAGTCCTAGGAAGGTGATGGCCAGCATCGTGAGAACACCTTGAGTACTGTGGCTGGTTTTGGGCACCACAGGTTAAGAAAGACATTGAGGTGCTGTAGAGGGTGCAGAGAGGGATGATGAAGCTGGTGAGTGCTTTGAAGAGCATGTCTTGTGAGGAGAGGCTGAGAGAGCTGGGATTGTTTAGCCTGGAGAGGAGGAGGCTGATAGGAGACCTTATTGGTCTTTACAGCTACCTGAAAGGAGGTTGGAATGAGGCTACTGTTTGCCTCTTCTCTCAAGTAAATAATGACAGGAGAAGAAATGGCCTCAAGCTGCACCAGGGAAAGTTTAGACTGGAGATTAGGGAAAAAATTCTTTCCTGCAGGAGTGGTCAGACACTGGGACAGGCTGCCCACAGAGGTGGTGGAGTCACCATCCCTGGAGGTACTAGAAAGAATGAGTAGATGTGGCACTTCAGGACATGGTTTAATGGCCATGGAGGTATTGGATAGAAAGTTGGACTTGATGATGTTAGAGGACTTTTCCAACTTCAATGATTCTATGATTTTTGCTTATGGGTCCCTTACTGGCACAACTGGAGCAGTTGTTCCTTCAGTGCCCACCTTGCCTCCTTCAGTGCCCATTAGGTCACCAATCATGGCAGTGAGACTTCCCAGAGCTCGGCAGCTTGCACCTTTCAGCCTGAAAACTCAAGCACCATTGCAGGAAACGTTTCAGCTGGGACTGGATGACCTCAGCACAAAGGGCTGCACGTGGACTGCTAAGGCTGTGTGCTACCAGACCATGGCATCTTCCAAGCACCTGTCTACAAAGGAGGTAAGTAAAGCCACTTAAGCCAGGCACACATGTTACAAAGGATGTTTTAAAAGTAATGAAATATGACCCCACAGAATTTCTTCATGTTTTAGCAGTTTTCATGCATGTGTAGGGTTGGCATTGCTCTGTTATTCCTGCCAGGCACTCAATTAGCACTTCAGTTAATAAGATGTTTTAATGGCTGTTAAATTAATCAACAACTCTGACACTGCTTTCCAGTGTTTTCCAAGGGAAAGATATTCCTTCAGCCCAGCTCCTCACTAATTACTTGGGTTTATTCTCCTTACTATGCTGATTTGATTTCATTTGAAATGAGACGCGGCGATCGGGGATGTAATTTGGTATTTTTCTCTAATGTGCTGAATAGATGAGGATTAGAGCTCCACAGCTATGAGAAAATGAGTCCTCATAAGCATTTGTTCAAACAGAAATCACAGAACCCTTCTGATGACTGTCAGCCTCCCTCCCCCTTTGATTCGCTCTCCATCACTGCCTTGGAGACTTTGTTCCCAGAAAGCTTTGCCAAAACCAAAGTGTTGCAAAGAGAGGTGAAAATGGGTAGGTAGCCCAGGAAAACATGTGAAAATGTTTGGGCTGACCTGTGCTACACTAGGTTCTTTACTGGTGCTCTGACAATCATAGAATTATAGAAGAGCTTTGGTTGGAAAACATCTCTAAGATCACCAAGTCCAACATTCTATGCAACACCACTGTGGCCATCAAACCATGTCCCCAGGTGCCATGTCCACATGTTTCTGGAACTCCTGCAGGGATGGTGACTCCACCTCCCTGTGCAGCCTATTGCAATGCCCAATCACTCATGCAGCAAAGAAATCTCCAATCTAAATTTCTCCTGGTGCAACTTGAGGCCATTTCCTCTTGTCCTATCACTTGTTACTAGGGAGAAAAGACCAACCCCCACCTGGCTCAAACCTTCTTGCAGGGAGCTGCAGAGAGCAATAAGGTCTTCCCTCAGTCTTCTCTTCTCTAGGCTAAACAACCCCAGTTCCCTCAGCTGCTCCTCCTAAGACCTGTTCTCCAGAACCTTCAACAGCTTTTTTGCTCTTAAAGGATCCAGGCAGGATAAAAAGCCCTCTTTAGGGGGAGGTTAGCTCATCAGTCACTCAGCACAGCTAGTGTACTATAAATAGTAGGAAAACATCAAGTAAAAGCAGTATGTCCCAGACCCCAGGGATTTTGACTTGGTTCATCTTGAAACATTAAAAGAACAAAAGAAACTCCACGATTTGAGTGTTCTGCCCCAGCTGGGGCACTGAAGATGATGGCTTCCCACCCAGGCTGAAAGTGGGGTGGGTTGTAGGTCTTAGGTTTGAGATATCTCCCTGGCTTCCTTCAAACTGATGTTTGTTGCGAGTGGAACAGCCCAGGGCTGGAGCTGTGCTGAGAGAAATGCAAAGCGTCCGTGCCATTGTGTCATGTGCTGAATGTGCCAGCCTGTCGCGTAATGACAGCTAAAACTTTCTGTAATTAAAACAAGTAGCTACTTATGGTGTCTGGCTAAGATCAAAGCCCTTTTGTCTGCCCTGACAGCTGGCACATGTGAAAGATTTTTTGGCTTACACGTGGAATACTGTTGTGGTTTTTCTCTTGGTTTTCAGTGGCAAGAAGCCTCCATTTCAGATTCTCCCTAAAATGAAAGAAAACAGTAATGGGAAACGGAGCAGCGGAGTCTGTGTGACGTAAAACGTCTACCATGTCTGGCTGAAGGAGCTCCTCTGCCAGCCACTGCGCCTTGGGAGCTGCTGAGCCCTTCTGTGACGCAAATGCTTGGTGCCCCCAGCACAGGAAGGGCATTGAACTGCTGGAGTGGGTCCAGAGGAAGGTCACAAAGATGATCAGAGGGCTGGAGAGCCTTCCCTATGGGGACAGGCTGGGAGAGTTGGGGCTGGTCAGCCTGAAGAAGCAGAAGGCTCCAGGGAGATCTTAGAGCAGCCTTCCAGTACCTGAAGGGAACCTACAAAAAAAGCCAGGAAGGGACTTTTGACAAAGGTTCTTAGTGACTTGGGACAATGGCTTTGAGCTGGAAGAGGGGAGATTCAGATTGGACATTAGGAAGAAATTCTTTATGGTGAGAGTGGTGAGACACTGGCACAGGCTGCCCAGGGAGGCTGTGGATGCTCCCTCCCTGGAGGTGTTCAAGGCCAGGTTGGATGAGACCTTGAGCAACCTGTTTTACTGTAAGGTGTCCCTGTCCATGGCAGGGGGTTGGAACTGGATGATCTTGAAGGTTTCTTCCAACCCAAACCATTCTAGGATTCTGTTGTTTTTCATTTCTGCAGAGATGGGACTAAAGATGTTTCCACATGTCCTGCACCACCTTTTTAAAGCAAGGATTGCTTTTGCATAACGAATATTTGTCTGAATTGTGATCAACCAATTGTCTCCCTCTTGAGAAGTCTCTTCTTTCTTTTTCTTTCTTTCTTTTTTTGGGTTGTAATTGTTTTGAGGCATTTTATAAAACCACAGAATAGTTTTGGTTGGAAAAGGCCTCTACAATCATTGAGTTCAAGCATCCTAAAACCATCCTATGGATTAAAAAAATGACCCTTCTGTTCATGAGAGAAACCTCTACATTGTTTTTCCACATTCACAGCTGGTATTGGTATTAAAACCTAGAGGGTTTGGTGAGTAAATACCAACTGCTTCTGCCCTCAGATCCCTCTTCATCTCAGCCCCTACCCCCAAACCCTCTAATTAATGCAGAATTCCTTTTGCATCCCTGAAAACATCTCCTTCTGCCTGCAAATGTCTGGGAAGATAAATATGGAAGAAGCTTTACAAAAAACCAGATGTGAAATGATTGGCTGAGGAACATCAGCCAATAATATCATGTTTTAATCATGATGTTGGGCAACAAAACATCTGGAGGACATGGCCAGCAGAGTGTATTGCTGATCATCAGGATTTTCCCATCCCTTCCCCTGGAGCTCTGAGGTACATTGTGTGAAGGTTTGCTTCTTCCTCATCCTGTCTGTTTGTGTTCCCTGTGATTTCTGATCCTGCCCTGTGAACTCAGAAGGCACAGGAGGAATATTGTCCCCAGTTCAGCTATGTTCGATGTGGGTCACCCTCTTACCTTGGTCATGGCCAGCAGAATGTGTTCTACCTTTGTGTTGCTCTGCATGCAAGTCCTGTCACTTCTGAGCAGAGAGAGCTTTCTACCTTTGCAGCTTATCAGAGCTGACAGAAAGTCTTTATTCCTCCTGAGTTGGATATCTGGCTAATAAACTGATTTTCAGTCATCTCGGGCTGCCTCTACTTCAACTGTGAATGGTCAGAGTCCACCTCTTGAGTCTGCATGGTTCCTGAGGCAATTCCAACTTCACAGTTGATGCTTTTGGACCTAGAGCAGACCACAGAGCATGTGGTGCCTACTCATCCAACAACTCCCACCAAATCCTGCTGACCTCTGTGAGGATCTCCTGCAGTTTGTAATACCTCATGTCAGACTGCACCTTCTCCACTTGTAATCTTGGTTTGACATAGTACTTACTGTCTGTGGAATGATCTGTCCTTATCTCATCTTGGGTGTGACCATTACTCCTCTGGTGTACGAGGAGGAGATGCCTCTCAAGTGTAGAGACAGCCAGTGTGCTGTGCTTATGTGGGCTTTTCAGCAGCACAAGATCTTTGGTCATTACAGAAGCAAACCTTCAGCTCAAACATTGTGAATCACAGCACCACGCAGGCTGCAGGTGAAGGTGTCATTAACTTGGAGACTTCCAAGGCCTGTCTGGATGTGTTCCTGTGTGATCTGTGTTAGATAGTATTGTCCTGCTGTGGCAGGGGGGTTGGACTCGATCTCTTTGGGTGCCTTCCAACCCCTAACATCCTATGATCCTATGAACTGATCAGGGACCAGGCCTCCAGATGGGGGTATCACCAACATGTGCAACCCCAACAAGCAATGCTCTATGATGTCCTCATATGTTCACCTATGGAGCTTTCCTATTAGATTAATTTCTCTTCTACCAGATTTGTCAGTAAATTCTTCCTCTACTGCACAGGTAGTCCAAGGTCTCCTGCTCCTTAGCTGAGCATGGTCTTACCTGCCTGGAAAATCACTAAGTCCTGAAGGTAGCTCAGAAGGCATCAGCTGCTCATCAAGGGTTTCATTTTAAAAGTTTTTCATAGAGTCACAGAATTGTTTTGGTTAGAAAACATCTTTAAGGTCACTGAGTGCAACCATTCCCTAACTCTACCAAGGCTGGTGCTAAACCATGGCCCTCAGCATCACATCTCTGCCTCTTTAAAACACCTTCAGGCATGGGGATTCAGTCACCTCCCTGGGCAGTCTTTGAACCATTTCAGTGAAGAAGGTTCTTCTCATATCCAATCTAAACCTCCCCTGGGGCAACTCAAGGCCATTTCCTTTCAATCAAAACTTAACTAATCCGCCCAGGAAATAACGATGGGGCAGTGGCAGAAGCACCTGCAATGGAGACAGGAGCAAACGTGGTTCATGTGACCTAATCTCAGAAGAAGCAGAGTGAAGCAATCAGCTCATGTCCTTCTACCCCTGCCTTCTACAGCCAGCTGTACTGTGGCCTCTCTCCAGCTTCTGGCAAAACATCTCCCACCCTGACAACAGTGAATGTATTTCATGTGGTTGGAGAGCACCAGAGAAGCAGGCCAGGAATGCAGCCTGTTAACACTAAACCCAGCAAGTAGGAAATTATCTGCATGTAAACACAGTTCAGGCTTTTCCACTTGGAAGGAAATCCCCTTATCAGCTCAGCCTCAGATGAAACCATCCACGGACACAGTGAGCCTGGCCAAGTGTCCTTGCTGAAAGGAGCTGGTGGCCTTCCCAGACAACTGAATCTGCACCTTTATGGCCCTTTGGGGAAAGACTTTTACCGTGTTGTGTAAAACAAGATGCCAGACAGAGCTGTTGAAGGGGCAAGTGGAGCATGGAGATAGCATATGGCTGCTTTGCTCAGCTAGACAGATATTGGAGATTGATGCTGGGAAGGAGCTATGGGGCTGGGATAGATTTCTTGGGTCAAATGCCCATTTCTTCTCTGTTTGTTTGTTGTTGGAGGTTTTATTTGATTGTGTGTGGAGAGTTTGTTTGTTTCTTTGGTTGGGTTTTTTGTTGGTTTAGGTTGGGATTCTTTCTCTTTACCTAAGGACTGCAGCCCTGCTGCCACTGCAATGAATGAAAACGTTGTTATTATATTTAAAGGAAGCAAGAATCAGTGAAAACTTCTCCTCATTGCCTTTATCTTCAAATCATGACCATCCCTCCATCCTCCCCTTCTAGGTATTTTCATCTCAAAACTCACTGGGTCAAAGTCATGAAGCCCCATACAGATGAAGACTATGCAGGTACAGGTGGGATGAAGTCTTTTATTGAAACAACAAAACAACCAACCAAAAAAAACCCCAAAGCCAAAACTAACTCTGAAGATCCCTGCTGCAATAACACATACTAACTTGACAGTGTGTGTGGGGAAAGCCTACCACCAAGACCAACCAGAAAACCATCCAGTTACAAGGCTTACAGGGTGGCATGAGGCCTGTGCTGAACTTCTGAGCAGACAGTGGTCCATAAGGTCATCAAGGAAGCACAGGTCACAGAATCACAGAATTAAACAGGTTGGAAAAGACTTCTAGGATCATGGAGTCCAACCTATCACCTAACCCTTCTAATTAACTAAACCATGGCACTAAGTGCCTCATCCAGCCTCCTTTTAAACACCTCCAGAGATGGTGACTCCACCACCTCCCCCGGCAGCCCATTCCAACAGGCAATCACTCTTTAAACTCTCCTAAGCAAGCTCCAGGCAAGACATGATCTTCTGCACTCTCTGAGGGCCAGAAAAGTGCTTTTTAAAGTGGAATCAGAATCATTTTGGTTGGGAAAGATGTCTAAGATCACCAAGTCCAATCATTAACCTAAGACCACCATAGCCACTAAACCATGACCTGAAGTGCTGTGTGCACCTTGGATCAGCAGGGATTTGGTGACATGAGTAGACTTTGGTGAGACTCACTAGCGGGATCTATGCATGTCTCATACAGGGCTTGAAATATAAATGTTCTCTGCAGATAGCATGGCCTAACTGACTCAAGAGCAGAAAGTGGAGCTTGCTTGATGAACATGAAGGTTGTGCTCTTCAAGGGCTGGACAGTGCAGGTGGAGAGCAAACTTTGCTACTCATCCACATTCCCACTAGCTGCATCAGGATGGTTTTTACAAGCAGCCCTGATAAGTCCTCCTCTTTTTCTGAGGTCACTCCCGTGCTTTGTAGTGATCCCAAAGGCCCTACACTGGACAGAGCTGTGCTCCTGATTTTGATAGCTTGAGCTTTTGTCCTGATTTTGATAATTTGAGCTTTTGATGACATCAGAGCAGCCCTGCACTGAGAGCTACTGGGAAGGGAAGGAGAAGTGACTACAGGACTGGAGGGGAAAATGAGCTGATAGCATCTTCAAGTTTCCCTTCAGGTGCTGCCTACAGAGGAGTCATAAACAGTGGCCATCCAGCAGGAATGCTGTTCCCAAGCAAGGGAAGATGGTTCCAGCTCCCTGGAGGACTCCAGCAAGATCCACAGCCCAGCAGCACCACCTGACCCTGGCACTGACCTGCCTCCAGGTAAGGCCAAAGCTTGCAAAGCATTTTCAGCATCTTTGGTTTCTGTCAAATTCTCTGAGCTGGCAGACTGTTGCTCTGCAACCCCTATCCTGCCCCAAAGACCAGAATTCACACTCCCCAGCTGCGGGGGAGAGCATCCTACTGCATGAGCCCAAGGGAACAACGTTTCTGTCTGGCTTTCACTGATGCACAGCATCTTCTCCCGGCCATGCCAAGTCAGTGCAAAGCTCTTGCACTGTGCTGTGGAGGTTTTATCCACAAAAAGCAGAGGTGCTAACCACGGTGGCATTGCACAGCTCCAGGTCCACTCACACCACTGAGCTCTCCCCCTGCTCTGGCAGCCCGGGGCAGGGCAGCCCTGCACTGTTTAAACAGCTGCCTTGTTTCATCTGGGAGGTGGCTGCCCTTCAGCCCTGGGAGAGGAGCTCATCCTCTGTAGGGTTTGCATAACAGTTAACATTGCTCAGCTGAGATCGGCCTGATGGAAGATGGCTACTTCCAAGTAGGTGGGGAGGCTGGAATATGTCTGGAACCACTGAAAATTAAGCTGGGAGTAGAAATGAGCCTGTAAGTGGGCTGGTTTCTATGGCCAGTTTTAGGAGGGGCTTCCTTTGCGTTCATTGGGAAAGAGCTGCTGTGAAAGGGGAAAGCTCTTACAGAGTTCATTCCATTGTTCCAATGAAAGAAATGATAGAATCATGGAATGGCTTCAGTCTCCATAACAGAAGCCTGAGATGTGGGGATAAATTAGTAAAAAGCTCTTTGAATACCACAGGTGGTAATGGCTCAACACTTGGAATCTTGAGCTAAAGGCAAATCTCCAAAGCAGGCATCGCTCCTGGGCCATGGCTCCTCACATTTAGGTTGTTGAGGCTGCTCAGAATATGGCTTAGATCTGGAGGTGAGGTCTGGGCTGGAGTTTGGACTTGACTTGTTGCTAGTCAAAATAGTTCCCCAAATACCGAGTAACCTCTAAGTCAGGTCTGCAGCACATATCAGACCCCAGGGTTGGTGTTAGAGAGGAATGTGAAGCATTCAGCAGCAGCGATGTTGCCTGCTTCCAGGAGGATGTGCTGCTGGATTTGCTCCACAGATTCCCTGGGGACAGGCTGACCTTTAACTGGAAGTTGCTGCAAGCTTTGCAGATTGGTTTGGAGGAGGACAAGACACGCTGGAACTGCAGAAGATGCACGTCAGGGCACAGCCCTCCACTTTGTCAGGCAGAAAAGACAAGATGTTGACTCTGACAGCAAGGCTGAAGAAAGCAGCTGGTGAAGCCAGGTCTGGGCTCTCAGGAAGCCGGAAAGCCTCTCATGTTCCCACCCTGACACAGACTCAGCACAACTTTCTAGTGGGATGCATAGCAACAGCTTTTTAAAGCATCAATAATTTTCATTATCCTCCCCATCTCCTGCGCTGCTAATTCTTCGCCTTCTTCCTGGTGCAGCCACCACCTCTGGGAGCCTGAGCTGCTGCTCAGCCTGGATGGGGAAGTGGCTGTGGAGGAACATGATGTGTGACAGGTCATTCAGATTGTGACACCTGATGCTGTCACCCAGGGATTTGCAAACAACGTATCCCACTGCAGCCACTTTGTATTTTGCTGTCTGCTGTTCTGTGAAGCCTGGAAGAGCTTGAGGCTTGGTATGTATCCTCCTCCACTTGGAGCAGAGCATCTTGCTCTTCCTAGAAGGCAATTTGATGATATACATTCAGTATTGTCCTCCCTGCAGGGCACCTCGGCAGTGAGTCAGTTGGTCCATGCTGAGTAGATGTGGCTACAGGCTGTGCTGTGGGAGTTTCAGTTCCCCACCTTTGCTGTTCATGGTTTACTGGGTGAGCTGGAGGCAGCTGGTCTTCCTTCCAGGAAGTGCCTGGGAGCAGCAACAATTCTAGTCTTCAAAGGTCCTAGGTGCCACTTGCTGTCCCCTCAGCTTGAAGAACAGTAACTCATTGCTTAGAGAAAGAAAACAACCCCAAGTAACTTCCTATCATTAAATCAGCCTCAAGACGGGACAGCAGGAAACCCAGGAGGGTGATGGATCTGTCACTGCACTCAGAAATGACCCATGTGGATCTCACCAGAGAATGAACATTGTGCAGGAAGGGAAATCTCTGAACTGCTACACCCTCATGAGATCTGAGAATCACCCAAAGGAGTGTTTTAAGGAAAGCCTAAGAGAGTAGAGCAGTTAAGAATCTGCATGGATGAGATCCTGGGGACAGGGAAAAGAAACCTGATCTAGGAGAACCTGCATTAGCATGGTGATTGGCCAGGCAGGGGTTGGTCTCTTCTCCCAGGCACCTCGTGACAGAACAAGAGGACACGGTCTCAAACTGCACCAGGGCAGGTTTAGGCTGGACATTAGGAAGAAATTCTTCACAGAAAGAGTGATTGCCCATTGGAATGGGCTGCCTGGGGAGGTGGTGGAGTCACCATTCCTGGAGGTGTTTAAGAGGATGCTGGATGAGGCACTTAGTGCCATGGTTTAGTTAATTTAGAAGGGTTAGATGACAGATTGGACTCGATGATCCTAGAGGTCTTTTCCAACCTGGTTGATTCTATGATCTGTGATCTCCAGAGGTCCCTACCAACCCTCACTGATCTGTGACTTGGCAAAGGAGACACAAACAGCTGTCCTGCACCACCCTACTTGTTGCGTGATGTGAGTGTACATCGCTGGAGCCCGGGAGCAGGGGAGGACCACACTGACCCCGGGCACTGCTGTGCTATTGGGGTGTTACCCAGTCAGGTGGGCACTTCATGAAGCTTGGTACCCAGCATCCTGAGCCCTGAGAGCAGAGGCCAGGACTCTGCCCTCCCCAGCATGCTGCATGTGATGTCACCCCACTGTCAGAGGACACATTAAGTTGTGGGTAGGTGCTGGCTGTGAGGGTATCCCCAGCTTGGGGTTTCCCTGCTTTGGAGCAGGTCACTGCACTGCCTGATTTGTCCTTTTAAAATGCTTTAAATGGTTTTTTAATAGATTTAACACTTATTTCCATCCTGATGTGTGTTGGTAATGCAGTCACATGTGGAAAAGCAGCCAGGATACACCACATACAAACAGGAAAGATCTTAGGGTCACGACAATGACATTTGACACAGCAATGCTACTTGTCCAGTTGCTTTGCTTCTAATGAAGCTGTTTTCTCTTTGGGCCTCTGGGTTTCAGCAGTGTGTCCTGCTGTGACGCTCCAGCTGAGCAATGGACCTAGACAAGTCTTGAAGGGACTGCAGTGAACTAAGAGATGATACCATCCCAGAAGGGCCCAGCACTTGATCTTGCTCTCTTTCCATGAATTATTTCTTTTATCTTGAGCCATGTTCATGAATCCCTTAAACAAACCAGTGAGGTTTGGTTCAGTGCTCAGTTTTCTTCAGCCGGTGAATATTAATTCCCCTATTGGGAGAAATAATTGGATCAATGCCAATAGATCCCCAAAACAGCTGCAAATTAAATGATCCTCTAAGCAATTTATAATAGAGAAAGAAAAAAGACATTCATTTTAACACCTAAATTTATCTGTAAAAGCAGAATCAAGAGGCTGAAGACCAGAGGAGGGAGTTGCCCTAAATCTTGGGTCACGCAATTTGAGTTTTGCCTTTGGAAAACTGTTGCACATTTATGTTGAGCTTCAGAAATTACACTGATGACCCTGCAAAAACACTCAATGGACCCAATTCCTAACATGGCAGGGGTAAATATGATCAAAATCTATCACTTCAGAGCACGGCTGCAAGGCACAGCCATCACTTGGGAAAGTCTCCAAAGCTAGGCTCAACTTTACACTGGTGTCCAGCCCCTGCCGTGGTGTCCAGCCCTTACAAATGCTTTCACATCTGTTTCACAGGATGGGATCCCACTTGCACCAACTATAGCTCACCCCACTTTGGCAATGGACCAAGCCAGCTTGCAGCTGTCATGAAGGGGGAATGGGTACAGAAGAGGAATAACATCTATACCCTGCTCTGCTGCTTCCTAACTGCCCTATCTCACCAAACTCCAAGGAGGCCACTTTGCAGCATCAGACCCAACGGAGCTTTTAGAATCAGAGACTCATGGAATCATTTAGGTTGGAAAAGACCTTTAAGATCATCAAGCCCAACCATTCTCTAACTCTGCCAAGCTGCATTGCAGGTGAGTTGCACTAACCCTTGTTTGAAAGCTTCTAGAGTTTCTCAGGCATTCATAGCAAGGCCACAAGCTGCCGGATTGGGTAGGAATGCTGGCAGTGGGATCGTGTTTTACCCAGCCCTGGGTGCTCTGATAACCCTCCCTAATCAGTGGCCAATCTTTGCTGGCTGAAAGCCCTCCTTGCTGTACTCTTTCTGGAGCTGTTTTTAGCTGACAGTGGGATATTTTGTTTTCTTCTGCTTGTTTGTCAGTGAAGAACTGGCTGTGCCATGTGGCTGCTCTGACAAGAAACTTCCAGTTATTTTTCAGCCCATTCCAGCTGGGATGGAAGCAGGGTTGGAAAAAGTGGTGGCTGTGGGCAGGGTCTCCAGGCAGCAGTGACCCTGTGAACCTCTGCCTATCAAGGTCTCCCTGTGTCCACCTGTAGGAAAAGCCTTCTGGGTTTCTTCTGACAATGGTGTTGAGGCTACCTTGGGCTGCTTTTCAGTGTTTGGGTTATGTTTACCTGAGCTGCTACTTGTATGAATTCTTACCCTCAGTAAGTTTGCAGATGGCAGCAACTTTGGAGGAAGGGTTGATCTCCTTGAGGGAAGAGAGGCTCTACAGAGGACAAGCTGCATTAGGGGCAGAGGTCAACTATATGATAATCAACAAGACCAAGTGCTGGGTGCTGCACTTGGGTCACAACAAGCCCATGAATGCTGCAGGCTTGGGGCAGAGAGGCTGGAAACTGCCCAGCAGAGAAAGACCTGGAGAGACTTTCTCACTCTCTGCAGCTCCCTGAAAGGAGATTGGAGCCTGCTGGGGTGGGGGGGAGGTGTTTCTTCTCCCTAGCAACAAGTGATGGGAGTAGAGGAAATGGCCTCAAGTTGAACCACAGAAGGTTTAGGTTGGACATTACAAGAAATTCTTTCACTGAAAGGGTTCTCAAAGACTGGAACAGGCTGCCCAGGGAGGTGGTGGAACCCCCATCCCTGGGGGTGTTTCAAAGAGGCAGAGATGTGGTGCTTAGGGCCATGGTTCAGCAGCAGGCTTGGTGAAGTTAGAGAATATTTGGACTGGGTGATCTTTAAGGCCTTTTCCAACCAAAGCAATTCTATGAACTTTGGGATTTTAGTTCTTTGGGTTCTTTTGACTTGAATTGCACTAAATTTTCAGGGAAGGGCATTTTTTACTATTCAGGTTCTGAATGCCCTCTAAGCACAAGCATCTGAAAACTGAAAATGAAAACCGAAAATGTCCACGCAGCGATCATCAATGCATGGACAATTCATGCTTCATCCTGCCAAACAGCTTTCCCAAACAGAGACATAACTGCTTCCACCTCTTCACCCAAGTGCCTGAGCACCACTGCATGTTCCACACTGGGCTTTGCATTTCATTTCTCTCAGTGAAGCATTTCAGAGTGACAGCAGCCACTCTCCATTCCATGGTGGGGAGGTTCTTCTGGATGAAGGAACCACAAAATGCCTGTAAGAGTTTCACTGATTCCCAAGCCCTCAACTCTCACAGGATGTTAGGGGTTGGAAGGGACCCAAGGAGATTGAGTCCAAACCCTCTGCCAGAGCAGGACAATCCTATCTAACAGAGATCACAGAGGAACACATCCAGACAGGCCTTGAAAGTCTCCAGGGAAGGAGACTCCACAGCTTCTCTGGGGAGCCTGTGCCAGTACTCTGTGACCTTTACAGTAAAGAAGTTCCCCCTTGTGTTGAGGTGGAACCTCTTTTGCTGCAACTTACACCCATTGCTCCTTGTCCTATCAAATGCTGCTGAGTGACAGGTGACCCACAGTTTTACACCAAGGTTTTCTAGCCCATTGAATTCAGATATGAGTGGCTCACAGTAGATAAAATCCTACTGAGAAATGCCAATTGTCTCTGTGTGTGCAGCTATTGGATATAAACCATGCCTAATTAAATCCTGGAAAACTACATGCCTTGCTTTTAAATGCTCTGTTTGTGCATGGACCCAAGAATTCTGGTTTTACACCTTGGAGGAATCACAGGATTTGTTCCCCCACCTCTCTTACATAGAGTATGCACAGTGCTGGCTCCCTACAGAGCCATTAAGGTTAGAGTGAGGCGGGGGTCGGCCTCTTCTCACATGCAACAAGAGATAAGACAAGAGGAAATGGCCTCAGCTTGTGCCAGGGAAGCTTCAAGTTGAGTATTAGGAAAAATTTCTTCACAGGAAGGGTTTTCAGGCACTGGTGCAGGCTGCTCAGGGAGGTGGTGGAGCCACCATCCCTGGAGGTGTTTAAAAGACACATGGATGTGCTGCTGAGGGATGTGATCAGTGGCAGTGGCTTAGCAGCAGTGGTGGGATTGTGAGCTTCAGGTGAGCATTTGGACTTCATGATCTCATATGTCTCTTCCAAACTCAACAGTTCCATAATTCTGTGATTCCAAGGTGACTACTCAAGTAGCTCCAGTACCTTTCCATCTAAAAAACGGTACTGGAGCCAGCCCTAAAAGAGGAGTCTCTGGAGTCAGTCCTAGGAGCTGAACTAGACCGTTACTGAGATCTTTCCTCTTGCTCCAGCTGCTGGCTCAAGGAGCCTGTTTGGTGTTGCCTCTGCCAGTTCCCACCAGTCACTGAGGCTGGATTTCTAACAGCAGAATCCATCAGAGCTGGATTAAAACCAGTACATTTGCTTTCCTATCCAGAATCTGACTGATTTGGTAATTTTTTTTCAATGAAAATATCTTCAATTTTCTAGTTTATTAACCCAGAAGCCATTGGGCAGGCCAAATACAGTTTGATGGGCTAGGCTGTAAGGATGCTTGCTGGTTTAAAAGACAGTTGCTGGATCCTAATCATTTCTGCTAGCTTTGGTTGAGATTCCTGAGGCAATAATAATGAAAGCTGTAAAAATATGCCCTTCATTCACCATGCCTTGACGTCAGGAGTTTACTGCCCTAATCATTAACCAGCCTCCTGCATTAGCTATGAAAATTGCTCTGTAATATTTATGAAATGTGACCTTTGTTAATTCAGTGCTGCAAAGTGTTGGATTGATTCTGTTTGCAAGTGGAACAGATTTCCAAATCACCCAGCGATTAGTACAGTTTGATCTAAGCAGCCTCTCTCTGCATGGGGCAGCCTTCTCCTGAAGCAGCAGGAAGGCTGGCAGGAACCAAACGCATTTTCCATCAGGCTGTAACACCTGCTTGCACTACATCATCCCTGGCAAAGGGGACTGCTGAGGGAATATTCCCAGGAAGGGAAAAGAGGAACCAGGACTTGAAAGCTTTTTTTTGTGTGTATGTTATGAAAAATAACTCAATTTAAAATAACTCAATTTAAAAAGACCAACATACCTACATGACCAAAAATGTTTGCTGTGTGTGCTATGGAGAGATTCAAAACCCACCTGGATGTGATCCTGTGTGACCTACCATAGATGATCCTTCTCTAGCAGGAGTACTGGACTGGATGATCTTTGAAGGCCACTTACAACCCCTAACATTCTGTGGTACCATGAGAGGAAATGAAGAGGAAACAGGACACTCCCAGGCTGAAATGGGCATTGTAAGCCATGCCTCAGTAGAAAAAGTATCTGTAACAGCTCATCAGTGGTGTTCCCCCTGGGCCCAGGACTGGGACCAGGTTTCCTTAATATCTTGATCAGTGATCTGGATGAGGGGATTGAGGCAGTCTCAGTGAGTTGGCAGATGACACCACATTGAGTGACAGTGTTGATCTCCTTGAGGGTAGGAAGCCTCTGCAGAGGAACCTGACCAGGCTGCATTGATGGGCAGATGCCAACTGTATGAGGTTCAACAAAGCCCAGTGCTGGGACCTGCGCTTGAGTCACAACAACCTCATGTGGTGCTACAGGCCTGGGGCAGAATGGTTGGAAACTGCCAAGCAGAGGAACACCAAAATGATTCTGTCATTGTATGAAAGCAATTCCAAGTGACAGCAGGGAGATTCAGGAGCTCCATGAGATTGAGATGCCTTGGTCTGTGATTCTCCAAATCACCACAAGGCCACTATTAGAAGGGGATGGTAAGGTTCCTGCTCCAGCTCATGCAACCATCAGTTTCTGACTCTGAAAATCACACAAGACAACCTGTACCACTTCAGTGTATGTGGTGTGTTGAAGGAACTGAGTTTCTTGGAGCGCCAAAGGTGCTGGGTGAATGTCAGGCAGTCACATCGTGCAGATGATCAGCACTGTGCAGCATCTCCAGCACTCACATTTTCCCACTCCCAGAGCTCTCTGTGGCCAGCATCAGCACTCCATTTTCCACACAGACAATGAACACTGGAATCACAGAATGGCAGGGGCTGGAAGGGACTTCTAGAGACCATCTAGTCCAATACCCTGCTAAAGTAGGTGTGCCTAGATCAGACTGCCACGTGGAAGGTAAACCTGTGAAACACAATGCCATGAACAAACTGAGCATCTTCCTGTCCCCCCATTAGTCCCCTGAGCTTGGCCACCAGTGAGGGACAAAATTAGACTTTGGTCTAAGCCAAGATGAGCTCTGATGAAATCTTGACGCAGACTCGTAAAAGATACCCATTTGGCCCCTGGTAGGTCTGGTTTATGTTCCTCTAGCGTGACATCCGACTGTGCTTTCCTTTGCAGGAAACAAACATCCTCTTGGATAAAGCAGGGACTGGAAAGGCACTGAGGCACCACCCGCTCCCTGCGTGGGAACAGACAGGGAGGCTGGGGCAGAGCTGGGACAGGACCGGAGGCAAGTCCTCATCCAGAACAAACTGGGGCAGCTGCCCCACAGACAGTGTGGTTCTGCCAGACCTGCAGCTGTTCTAGCCTACTGGGCTTTCACAAGTCAAGGATGCTTCTCAGGAGGAAGGTGCTCAGGTCCTTACAGTGGTCCTGCCTTTCAACCTGGAGTTTTAGCAGAGATTTTCCATGTATGGAACAGAACAAAGCATTAACCTGCAGGGTGTGAGTGATTTGAACGTAGCAGCATAGGCTGCAAAAAGAAAGTCCTACTTGTGCTCTGCTGCCAGTCAATCCTCCACGGTTCATGGTTTGGTCCTAGAGCTCAAAGCTGCTTGCAAGCCTGGCCAACAGTGCCTGATGGACCTCCTTGCTCCCTGTGACCTTGACGATGCACTGGTAAGCAAAGGAGCTGCTACAGAAACGAATGTGAGTTGTGCCTGTGAATGCCATGGGCCGCTTGGCATCTGGCCCAGATGTGTGCCACTCATTCCCAGAACTCCACAGAATCAGGGAGTCCTCCTTCCTCCACTTCACTCTGCTGTTCCTCAAGGAAAAGGTAAAAATACACACATCTGAGCAAGGGAAAAGCAAGAGACAAGTTAGAGACATGGAGCTGCTAGAACAGATTCAGAGGAGACCATGAAGGTGATCAGAGGGCCGGGGCACCTTCCCTTTGGGAGGGAGAAGCAGAATGAGCAGCTATTCTGATGGGATGAGCTCAGCCCCTCCAGGTGTCCCAGGGACACACTCATGGCATAGTGAAGGAGGTGGGATGGGCAGTCAGAAGTGGGGCAACAACAGCCCAGGAGGAGCTGCCCTTCAGCTTTTGCTGGGGCTCCAGTGTATGGGTTTATTGCATGTGCCTACACTGGTGCTAATTGGGTGAAGTCTTGGAGGGTGGTTATGCCAGAAGTCTGAGACAGGCACAGGACCATGGAATGGGGGAGGATGAGAGAGAAATGATCTGGGCAGCAACATGTCTAGAAATTCCCAGGCTCCTGCTGCAGAGCAGTGCTAGGGCCAGGTTCTTCCCCACTGCGCTGAGCAAGTTCTGCTCTGCAGAAGTTAACACCAGCTTTTCTGTTTTCAGCATCACAGACTGCTCTGGCAAACCCAAGCTTTCTGCTGCTACTGTGTCCTCCTTTGAAGATGGAGCTCTCTCCACTACACACTGCTGGCCTCTTCTAGCAAACAGACCCAAGAGTAAGTGTGCTGTAAAAGCCCCGACGTGGCTTTGTAATGTCTGTGAGATCCCCACAGCCACCATGTGAAATCCCCGTTTGGTTTCAGGTCTTCTCTTTGCCTTTTCCCTCAACCACTTCAGCATTTTTGAGCTTTTGAAGGTTTAGGAGTTTCTACTTTGTTGCACAATTAGGAAATGGAGAGCTGTGGTTTATCATCTTGTTTCCTGTGAAACACAAAGAGGCTGGGAGATGGGGGTAGGTGGTGTGTGTGCGTGCAAGGTGGGGTGAGGAGACCACACTGCCTAGAAAGCGGGTGTGCAGTACCATCAGAGATCTTCTCTGGGCCCCACTGGTGTGAAGAGAAGGCTGCAGCCACATTTGTCTGTGACTTCTGGAAAGCACCCCTCACCTCAAGGTGATGTGCTGCAGCTTGTCATCTCTGGAGCACTTAGACTGTGGTTCAAAGGCATGGCCACCCTCCTCTCTTGGCAGTGGGCACTGGCGAGCTTGCCAAGCCCTGTCTCTTCTTCATCAACATCCACAACATCATCTGCTCTTAAAACTTTCTCCTATATTGCAATCAGAATCATAGAATTGGTTTGTTTGGCCCCAGAAGTGTTTTCGTAGATTGACAGAATGGTTTGGGTTGGAAGTGACCTCAAAGATCATTTAGTTCCAACCCCCTGCCATAGGCAGGGACACCTCCCACTAGACCAGCTTGTTCAAGGCCCCATCTAACCTGGCCTTGAATGCCTCCAGGGAGGCTGTTTCCACAACCTCCCAGGGCAACCTACTCCAGAGTCTCACTGCCCTCGTTTTGTTGACTAGGAGGCATTTTCACCAGTTGTGACACGGGGCATGGTGGGTATGAAGGGTGGTCTGTCTGTGAAAATGCAGGCAGCACTGATAGAGAGGTTGGTGGTCCCCTTCAAAGGTTCCCTTTCCCCTCCAACCTGTGCCCTGCCAGGACTGACAAGCTGGGGCAATGGCAAGCAGGAGGAAAAATGTTTTTTTGCAAGCAGCCTTCTATGTGCCAGAGGAATGCAAAGTTCTGCATCAAAGTGGTTATGGATATATATATAAAAGTCACATTAGCTATCTCAAGGCATAAACAGCAGCTTTTGTCCCTTCAGCAAAAAACAAAACATCCCAATCAGCCTTTGCAAGTCACGTAGCCATTTACTAAGGTGACATCGCTCGAGGGATCCAATGTGGGGGAAAGAGCCTGGATGAAAGGAAATGTGTTTTGTTTTTAACCAGAAGTGTTCTCCACAAAACTCTTCTGCTGAGAGGATGACTAATGTAACCAGTGTGTGCTCTGAAGCGTGTCATGAACACTCTTTATGCTTTCCGAGCACACAAAGAGAAACCCCAGGAGAGAATTAATTTACAAATCTGATTAAGCCTAGCGCCTAAGTGGCAAAAAGCACCACACAATAAAGAGTAGGCTGCACAGGTAAACAAAGCTTGAATGAAACGAAGCAAACATCCCCCATGAAGAGCCCAGATGTGTGCATTTTAGGTAATTTAATGGTTCTGATTAGATGGCAATGAAAGCAGAGGTCATGCTGAGTTACTACTTCCAAGCCCTTCTTCATTAAGGCATGGTACTGCTGTCCAGTGTCAAACAGGTGTCTTCATCTGGGAAGCCAAGGCAAGGCTGCAGAGGAATGAGTCAAAAAATAGGGGTTGCTACCTAATGTCAAGACAGGTTTACAGTGTGGTCCTTGGCCAGTCTCAATAGAATAAATTGGGGTGGGTCAAGAATCTGCCATCTCCCAGGGGTTTTGTCCCCTGCCAGGTACACCTATTCCCCCATCATTGACCCACACAGTAGGGCAAAAGTGCCCCAGCACCAGCTCTTCCCCCTTGTGTGAAAGATCTGTAGTGCTGTGCACAGGGCCATGAAAGTTCATCACAAGCCAGCAATGTGCTCTTCTGGACCAGAAGGCAAATGGTCTTCTGGGGTGCATTAAGAAGAGTGTGGCTAGCAGGTCAAGGGAGGTTCTCTTCTCCTTCTACTCTGCCCTAGTGAGGCTTTATCTGGATTATTGTGTCCAGTTCTGGGCTCCTCAGTTTAAAAGAGAAAGGAAACTACTGGAGAGAGTCCAGCAGAGTCTATGAAGAGGCTGAGGAGACTGGAGCATCTCTGTGAGAAGTGAGAGACTGTTTAGCCTGAAAAAGAGCAGCCTGAGAGGGGATCTTCTCAAGGCTGATCAATACCTAAAGGACAGGTGTTAAGAGGATGGGGCCAGTCTCTTTTCAGTGGTGCCCCATGACCAGATGAGGGGCAATGGGCACAAACTGGACCCCAGGAGGTTCCACCTAAACTTAAGTAAAAATGTACTTCCCATGAGGATGGCATAGCCATGGAACAGGCTGCCCAGAGAGGTTGCGGAATCTCCTTCCTGGGGACTTTCAAAACTCATCCAGACATATTTCTGTGCAACCTGATCTAGGAGAAGCTGCTTTAACAGAGGACTTGGACTAGTTATCTCCAGAGGTCCTTTCAGTCCCACCATTCTATGACTCTCTGAATGTCCTGCCCCAGCCTCCTTTGGCAGCAGTTCTGGCTGCCTAAGTCTGGACAAAAGCTGCCTTTTGTGTGGCTGTGTCAGTCTTCAATCATTCATATTTATAAGGTAGGTTATGATAGCATTTCAGAAGCCAACAGTCTTACTGATCAGCAGTCTGAGTTTCCCTGCCTCCAGGGGCTTTCTGAGTTCACAGGAGAGCGGATGTTAATCACAGTCCCTTACTGCTGTAGATCAGGAGTGCCTTCAAACTCCAAAAGTTGTGGCTTCAAGTCTCACCAGTGCACCTCTGAATGTTAGAGCTACCTCAGCTCCTGAGATGATTGCCAATACACACACCACTTCTAAGCAACCCTCAGCATCTCTTTCAAAACCAAAAAGGTGACACAGTGATGTGGCATGACTGGCCAGGGATGGCACCTGGACTAGTAAGAGTTGTCCCTGCCCATGGCAGAGGGGTCTGAACTAGATGCTCTTGAAGGTCTCTTCCAGCTGAGGCCATTCTGTAATGACTCAGACTTTGCCATGTGAGTATGTGATGAAATCCTGTCCTAGTGCTGCCATAACAGTCACTGACATAGGTTCACCATCCACAGCACATCCAAATGGGAAGCAAAAAGTGAAAATCCATCCGTTTGCTGCACTGGTCCCAGTGAAGAGGAGGACATTTTGTGGTGAAAGCCCTGAACTGGACTGACAGCATCCAAGTTACTCCAGGTATGTCATTACACCTACTAAGGAGATCCAGACATTTGTCTGTTTCTCCTTCCCTCTGGCTAGGGAAGATTTATTCATAACAACTTTCTCATACCTTTGTCTGTTCTGTCCCTGTTGATTAGGGTCTTCACATTAAAAAAAGCCTTGACTGTGTGTAGATCATCTGGACGAGTGGGACATCATCTCCTGTAGATACCAAGAGACCAACAATGATGAAGAAGTGGAGAGCTACGAGTGCCCTGACAAGTTAGAAAATGGAGAACCCATGAAGTAATGCCCTGAAACTTGTTTTCTGTGGGCTGGTGAGATGTGCTTGCTTACACAATGCAGACACTGTCAGTGAAGCAGGAACTCCTGTCCTCGACATGAAGTCTCTGCATTGTGACCACAGGGAGTCCAACACCTTGGACATGGCTCAGGAGGAGAATCTGTGTTGTACGAAAGGAGAGGAATGGAAACAGCATGAAACCTTCAGCAACAAAGGAAGGCAAACAAAACCAGGACAGACAGGATCAGAGACACTGAGCCAAGTACAAGACAAAAAAAACTCACCCAAAAATCTGTGAAAATCTGGATGGAAAACAAGAAAACCAAGAAAGTGAAATTCTCCACCTTGGCCCCCAGTTCCTTCCACCTCACTTGTACCTTGTTACTGGAATCTCCTCCAGTGCTATAATCAGTGTATTGACACAAAGAATGTGGCACTCCAAGTGACACTTGCATGGTAAACATCTGCCTGAGAACGAAGAGTGTCCCTTGTAATTTTTGTGGGCACCACATTTAGCAAACAGTGCCCTGTGGGTTCTATGAGGCTGGGTCCTAACCCCTGTGTGCTACAACATTTTGGATTCTGGCCCCTAAACAGACAGGGCAGTCTAAACAATATTTTTCTCTTATTGCCTGCCAAGTTGCTTTGAGCCAGTTGTGCCTTTTGGTGGTCATTCCTTTACACAAACACACACCCATGCCCCCACCCTCTCATTGCAGAAGTGTTTTGGGGTTGTTGAGCAAAGCTCTTCCCTTTGCTGGAATCCAGTGCCTCGCACAAAGCATGAAACCCTAGACTTAGCTGGAAGGTTTATCTGGGAGGTAACAGAGGGAAGTCCCACATATGATCATTGTTGGCCGGACCTACGCAGCCTTCCACCCACAAACCCTGACAAGAAGGATTCGCTAACTCAGTTCCCTCCACACAGTGATAGCTGGAGTCTGCCAACACTTACATCCTCATCAGCATGATTGATTTCCCATTATCTAAACAATTACTGCAGATTTCACATGTTCACCTTACCTGCTTTGCCATTTGCTCAAGAACAGCAGTGGCCTGTCACCACAAGCTGATGCCACTAAATTTGTCTTTATTTTGTATCTTACATTTTCCTACCAGTTTGGTGCAGAACTCCAACCAGCACCAAGAGGTCTCTGGGTGCTTCGTTCCCTGCACAAAGCTGGAGCCAGATCTCTTGCAGGCTTCTCTAAAGACCTTTAAGACCTGTCTGGATGTGTTCCTGTGTGACCTGCCCTAGGTAACTCTGCTTTAGCAGGGAGGCTGGACTCGATGGTCTCCATAGGTCCATTCCAACGCCTAACATTCTGTGTTTCTATGATTCTTGTGCTGGAGGTGCCAAAGGCTCCTCAGATAACCCTGCCCAGTGCCTCAGTCTCCTCACTGTCAGAACATTTTGCTGATACCTGACCTCCTCTCTGCAATTCAAATGCATTGCTGCTTCCTCTCTTGGACGCTGAAAGCTGATGATTTCCTGCTTGCAGCGGGGTGCACTAAGGTTTTTGCATAAGGCAGAGAGCTTCTTATGGTCCTTCTGCTTGACTCTTCACTCAGTTTCCAACTCATTCCAACAAAAGAGAGTGGGAAATTGTAGTTGCCTGATGTGGAATAACAGACTGTGTAAGACAGTGTGAAATCAAGCCCATAATTTTTTATTCTGAGCCATACGCTACAGATACAGTTCCTATAGAGTGCTCATTTAACATTCAGTTTCATATCTCCATAGGAGTAATTAGCTCGCAATGAGGAAAATCATTTAATTAGGCCCACAACTGATTAGAGCCTGGTGCATAGCCTGTCGAAATAAAGGAGAAGATACAAATTGATTTCAACATGTTTTGGGTCAGACCCAATCTTCCAAAGCAAATAGAGAGATAAGCCAGCATCTGCTGACTATTCACTTGCCAAGTCTTTGTGCTGATCTCTAATTTTAGGTCCTGCAGGCAATTGTCCAGGTTATTTACCACCTGGGCTCTTCTGATCTTCTCTTGGATGTGTCTATCAATGTATGAGTTCTGTTATCTCTCTCAGGCTAATACTGGCCCAATTCAACCAGCAGTAGTGGCCCAACTCTACTAGCAACATGGTCCAACTATACAACCTATCCCAGGTTCAGGATCAATAGCAATTCCTCCCTCATTCAGCTGAACAGCAATCTATTTACCTAATTACTAGTGGTTATGAAGGGGCTGAGCTGGCTAACATTGACTAAGAAGTCTAAAAGGGGTGAGTTGGAAGTTCCATGAAGTGCAGAGCATTACCGCCTCTGCTCAATTTGGGGTGCATGTATGATCTCCCCATCATAGATTCACTTGGATCCATCATGGCTAATACAAGTACGTGACACAGGATCCTGTGGCTGGCAGTAGATTTCCATCAGCCACATAAGGCATTAATTTTTCCCTGCTGGGAACAGAACTCGTTTGCTTACATGCTGCAGGCCTAGAAATACATTACAGACATCCACTCCTTGGTAAACAAAAATCTGCTCTCCACTCCTGAAGAGGGGCTGCATGAAAAGGTATCAAGAGCCCACCTCTTTTTTCCCTCTTACTTCAAAATCAGTTGATTTTGGATGTCCAAGCACCCAGGTGAGCAATCTCCATGCTTAAGTTTGCAAACAGAACTTTTTCTTTCTTGGTTCCTCGTTTGTGATAAATACTCCATACCCTAATGGCCACTAACTACTTTGCTGTTCTCCATAGGACACATCAACTCATTCTTCCATATCCAGATGGATGTTCAGACTAAAGATCAATGCAAATTCATTGGAGCTTCTTTCTACAGACTCAGCAGATGTGATTCACAGGTACACAGGAAGCACACACCTTGGTAAGAAAATGTTCTTCTTTCATGTGCATGGGATAGATGCCATTGAGACTGTGTTATCACTGACTGGTTTTATTCATAAAGCCCATAGTTGCCTCCCTGTGCCCTTCAAGTGGGCATTCTGTTTACCAAAGGCAGACAAACATTGGAACAAGCTGTCCAGGGAGGTGGTGGAGTCATCATGTCTGGAGGTATTCAAAAGAAGTGTAGACATGGCACCTTGGGACATGGTTTAGTAGGCATGGTGGTGCTGGGTTGATAGTAGGACTTGATGACCTTGAGGTCTTTTCCAGCCTTAATGATTCTATGATTCTCTTCTACAATCCCAAGATTTCAGCTGTCTAATACATTAAGTTCTTTACTATGAGGGTGATGAGGCACTGAAAGGGATTGAGTTGTGGACATCTCATCCCTGGAAGTGTCTAAAGACCAGACAGGATGAGGCTTTGAGCAACCTGCTCTAGTGGGAGGTGTTCCTGCCCATTGCAGGCACGTTGAACCTAGAAGATCCTGAGGGTTCCTTCCAACTCAAGCCATCCTCTGATTCTGTAAGAACTGCTAGCTGTGGTTTAGGTGAAATAGAGCTGAGGCAGAGCAGGATGATGGAGTAAATCAGTGTCCCTCAAGCTTTTCAGTCTATGCCTCGCTTCAGTCAGTTAAGAATAATTTCATGCCTGATCACAACAATGGCTGCAGGGCCTGGCGGCAGGGTACTGCACGTCTGGCTGGCTGGGGAGTGCTGGCAGAGAGGAGCATTCGAGGTCTCTGCAGCCAAACTCTCAAGGACACTGAGATACAAGTGTGGTCTTTCATAATACAGCAATTAACAAGAAATTAACGTCACAAAGGACTGAGGTTCCGTTTGAAGCACTGCTTATTTCACAGCTGGTTTCCAAACATGTCTGTTCCATAGCATTTCATAAACCCTCCCTAAATCCCAAACACCACCAAAAGAAATTCAGCTATTTTGGGAAGGCCAGTGATGCAAACAGTGCAGCAGACACCTGTTCAAGAGCAGACAGCAAGCTGGGCTAGCAAGCATCAAGTAGAGAGCCCACCAAGTCAGATGTGTGGGAGTCACTCAGGTCCATGGCACCCTACAGTGTCTGTGATGTTTAAACATTCCTATGGTGTTGGGACAAAGTCACTCCCCAAGCCTATGCATGAGTAGAGCTGTAGAAGTATGAGAAGTTGAGGAACAATCCAGAAGGCACACAGGATGAGATTTCATAGACATTATTCCCTCACACTACACAGTCCTTCAAACACTGAGGCAGCAACCCCACATACCTTCATGTCACATAACCTGAGCTGTAAGCTCTGACAGCAGCTCTTTGGTGTGCTGTCACACATCTTCAAGCACTCCCACCCCAACCTATAAACCACACATAAAAGGATGACTAAAAGCCACATGTGCACCAGTAGCAGCCCAGAGGAGACACAGAGCCAGGTGGCTGCAGTGTCATCTGCCACTCGAGATCAGGGATCGAGAATGGTCTTTGGCTCTACTTTTTTTGACTGGGTAGAGGTAGTCAAAGTGTCTCACCTGGGCTTGGGCACTGCCAAAATTGTTATTTCTGAAAGTTCTTTTTATTCAACTTTCAGATGTTCGGGTTCCTGCACCTAGGAAACAGAGTTAGTGACCTGAACGAGAGGTGAGATGAGAAGTTAAAAGGGATTTGAGATGCTGAAACTCGTCAGTGCCGGTTCTGAGAGCAGATCCCCTTCTGTGTGGGAAGACAATTAACTCTTTGCTAATTACCTAAGCCTTGCAACACTCAAGGAAACAGGAGGAGGGGCTCCAAGGCACAGAGAAAGAGGCTATTTCTGGACATAGGGATAAGACACAGCAAGGGATTAAAAAAGATGGAAGAAAGAAACATGCAGTAGCTGCCAAAAGTGAAAAGCGTGGAAGGTCTGATCATTTCTTTGGGGCTGCACATGGGGAATAGCGAATGAAGCTGTCTGAATTACAGATCCCCAGCTGCAGACCTCTGCCTCCCTCACAGCTCAGGGCAGTCAGCACTCCCGATGTCACCGATCTCACATGCCAGGCCAGGCCACGGGATGGATTTTGGAACAGAAAGGCATTGCAGCATCGGAGAACATAAATATGACCACTCCAGTCACAAAAGTGCAGGCAGTGAAGAAACCATAAACAGCTCAGGTTTGGGGGTGTGGCTGCTGATGGCTCTCCCTTCTGCTTCTAAATATAAAGTTTTTCAAACTTCACCATGAAGTGACAGTGACCTTCTTATCACTGAAGGCCAGCTGTTTCTTTAGCACTCAGCTGCTCCTGCTGCTCGCTGGTAGAAATGGAGGTGGGGGGTGGAGGGAGCTATTTAGAGATGCAGATCTGCAAAGCCTCTGAGCATGTGCACCTTAGAGCTTGGCCTTCAGTTCTTAAAATGAATTTGGATAATCTTTTCTCGCACCCATTTTACACCTCTGCACTCACACTGCCGCCACCAAAGCCAATTGTGGTTCACTGGCACAAATCGAAACAGATCCAGAACAATTCATTGTAGGTGTTTTAATAGCCTGCTGAGAAGGATGGATTCCACAGCGTATGTACAAAACAGCTGAGGCACATCCAGGCACATCTCCAAAGCAATACAGGTGCTGCTAGATCACTGTGGCCAGAGCAGAGAACAGTGCTGCCTGATCTGTACATTTCTTTACTACAAAGCCCCATGCACACGGTCAGGCAAAGGGAACTTTATTTCTGTGTGGCCGACACAGACACATGCGAAGCTGGTTTCAGGTTATTTCGTAACAGAAAGCAACGTCAAAGAAGTGTCTAAACCGGCTTCCAGTTAAGTCCACAGCACAACTGCCACAACTTTCTACAGGTTTGCAGTGAGGACTGCACCGTCTCACCCACTTGCAGCAGAACTTCAACAGTTCAAGCAGCAAGTGGAAAATGTTAACAGCAATGATTTCACCCTTGCAATCCATGTAGCAAGGTAGAATCAGTCAGGGTTGGAAAGGACCACAAGGATCATCTAGTTCCAACCCCCCTGCCATGGGCAGGGACACCCTACCCTAGAGCAGGCTGCCCAGAGCCCCATTCAGCCTGGCCTTAAACGCCTCCAGGCATGGGGCCTCAACCACCTCCCTGGGCAACCCATTCCAGCCTCTCACCACTGTCATAGTGAAGAACTTCCTCCTCACGTCCAGCTTGAATCTACTCATCTCCAGCTTTGCTCCATTCCCCCTCGTCCTGCCACTCCCTGATAGCCCAAAAAGTCCTTCCCCAGCTTTCTTGTAGGCCCCCTTCAGATACTGAAAGGCCACAATAAGGTCACCTCGGAGCCTCCTCTTTTTCCAAACTGACCAGCCCCAACTCTTTTGGTTTGTCCTCATAGGAGAGGTGCTCCAGCCCTCTGACCATCCCAGTGGCCCTTCTCTGGACACACTCCAGCAAATCTCTCTGCCTAGTGATTCCTGGAGTCAGCCTTTTCCCAAGCAGATAGAAAATGCTCTTCAATTACACTCACAGTGCTGCGTTCTTGATTCCTTGACATCACTTCCAACCTGGCATTCCACAATTTCTTCAAAGCATCGTACCTTTTGTCTTACCTCTGGACCAAATGTCCTCTGTGTGTCAGCAATGTTCAAGAGCCATCATACACTTGTGTATCTGAGGCCACAAGATACAGACTAATAAACTATCAGGTGTAATGTATGTGTAGTTTTACCACAATCTTGTAAAAAGAGTAAAGCATAATCTTTATTTCAAACTGAATTGCTATCATCCTTGTTAAAGGGAACAGTAGCTGATATAGATCTGGAGACAAGGAGGCTGAGGGGAGACCACCTCATTCTACAACTACTTGAAAGAAGACTGGATAAAGGTAGGTGTTTGTTTCTTCTCCCTAGTAACAAGTGATAGGACAAGATGAAATGGCCTCAAGTTGCACCAGGAGAGGTTTAGGTTGAATGTTAGAAGAAACTTGTCCAGTGAAAGGGTTCTCAAAGACTGGAACAGGCTGCCCAGGAAGGTGGTTGAATCCCCATGCCTGGAGGTGTTTCAAGAGGCAGATGTGGCAGATGGTTTAGCGCCAGACTTGGTAGAGTTAGAGAACGGTTGGACAGGATGATCTTCAGGTCTTTTCCAAACAAAACGATTCTATGAGTCTATAATCTTCTACCACAGGACAACATTCTGCTGCCTTTCTATACGCTGAGCAGCTCTTACTCAAGCAGTCCAATTAAAATCAATGGGCCCACTTGTGTGCCCGAGTGCTGCTCTGCAGGGACTGATTGCAGGCTTCAGCACTTTTGGCCTGAAGATATGCCAATGTGTGATCACAGCACAGCTTCGAATGTGCCTATTTTAAAATGGTTTGCTGGTGTTAAAACCATCCAGTTTCAGGCAACAGCTGTGCAGCAGCTATCTCAGATAAGGATGCAAAGTTAGCAGAGCAAATAGGATGGTGTGGACAGGAAAGATGCTGAGCTCCTTCCTGTTCAGCCTGAGTGCCAGGAGCCAGGCTATTCTGGTAGATGGCTTCTGTGTACCCAGATGACGAAAGGCAGCTGAATTTGCTGGCAAGGGTTGGAAATCTGGCAGTAACTGACTGCATTTCTGAGGGCTTTCCGCTGCTCCTTTTCCCCCCCTTTTTTTCAGCAGGTTGGACTATAGTGTGGAGTTCAGTAATTCTTCTAAACCTCTGTGCCTGTCTTTGCAACAGTGCTGTCTCACTCTCTTGCCTGTGTGCTGTGAGAGGGCAGGGAGGTCTGTGCCAGACACATTTTAACAGCATCTCTGGCATCCCATTTGTATTGCTTCCCTCATTCCATTTAATTTTTTTGCTATACTTTCCACAATGAGAGCAGAAGGATTTTCCTTTGGTTGTAGCCATACACCAACATTCTTCTGATTATAGCCCTGACCGCATGAAGAAACAGAATTGAAATCTGCTTGAAATGTCAGCTAGCTTTAGGAAACTCCTCACATTCTGCTGGTGGTGAGAAATGCCACAATGAGCATACCAAGACCTCATTTTTTGCTGTAAGATGCACAAGGGCCCAGCCCTGGTCTGGTGATAGAATCATAGAATCGACCAGGTTGGACAAGACCTCCAAGATCATCCAGTGCAATCTATCACCCAGCTCTGTCCAATCAACTAGACCATGGCACTAAGTGCCTCACCCAGTCTTATGGGTCCTCTATTTGCTGATGTCTGGGAAGGAGGTTGGCTTTTTTTTTTCCCTTGATGCATGCCAAGCACTTTGGATGCTGTCAAAGTCACACTTTGAGGATCGGGTTCAGTTTCGGGGCTTTCACTACAGGAGAGACTCTGAGGTGCTTAAGCGGGTCCAGAAGGGCAATGAAGGTGGTTAAAGGCATGGAGAACAGGTCTGGTGACAAGCAGGTGAGGAACTGGGGGTGTTTAATGTGGAGGAGGCTGAAGGGAGACATTTTTACTCTGTACAACTTCTTGAAAGAAGGCTGGAAGCAGGTGGGGATTGGTCTGTCCTCTGAAGTGACAGGACAAGAACAGCTGCCAAGTTGCAGTAAGGGAGGTTTAGGCTGTGTATCAGGAAAAGTTTTGTTGCTTCAAGAGTGGTCAGTCATTGCAATAGGCCATCCAGGGAGGTGATGGTCACTATTCTTGGAGGTATTAAACAAGCAGAGATGCAGTGCTCAGGGACATGGTTTAGCACCAGACTGTAGAGAGAATGGTTGGACTGGATGATCTTAAATGTTTTCCAACAAAAACTACTTTATGATATACGAGAAACCATTGCTGCCTTGCTCCCCGCTGGGGCTACCAGGGACCCCGAGCACCGGGGGTTTCCCTGTGGCCTGCACTGAGCAGCATGCTCCTAGTCAGGAGCCAACTGCCCGATGATGGCGCAGCAGACGCTGCAGCGCAGGCCGGCTCAAACAGCTCCCACATAGAGGGAGCGAGGGGAGGCGCGGCCGCGCCACAACCACCTCACTACCAGCCCGCCGAAGCTGCGGCTTCCGGTGAGCCCTAGCCATGTTCCCTAGCCAGCCGCGGCCCAGGCCGGGCCGGTCAAACCGCCCCCGCGGCACCGCGCATGTGCGACCCGCCCGGTAGAGGCGGGACCTCGTCGCGCCCCGGCGTCTTCCTATGTGGCCGGCCAGCGTTAGCAGGCGGTACAGGGGGTTGTGCCCCGGGAGGTAGCCGGTGCAAGGACGCGTGCGCGCCGAGGGCTGGTCTGGAGAGCAGCGCCCTGCGCCCATAGACGCAGCAGGCCGGGCAGGGATGCAGCAGAGCGAGCAGAGTGTTTGGGCTGGAGCCTGCAGCTGCGCTGAGAAGGCGCGGTTATGGCGGAAGCTGCTTTTCTCCCCAGGAGTCAGTGCTCCCCAGGCCTGGCTGTAGGGCTCCCCCACCACATCACCCCCGCCGCCTTTTTCCGTTTGTTCTTGGGTTAGTTTTCCTCTTTATTTCACGGTTCGCTAGCCCGCGGTTTGCTGTTAAGTTCGGTACCGGCGGCACCAGTCGCTGTGCTGCTGAACCCGGCAGCGTGCCCCGCACGGCAGCGTGTCGGGGCTGAGCTCCGGGCCGCCCCGCCCCTCCGCCTGCCTCTTCCTCACGGCAACGCCTCGTCTCCGCCCGCCCATTGGCCCCCACCTCCCTACTGTCCCGCCCCCTGCCGCCCGGCACGCGCCTCCTAGCTCATTGGTCCCTTCCCCGCCCTCATTTGCATACCGCCAGCTGAACCAATCGCCAGCTGGTCCCTGTTTAACATGCAAGAATCCGGCCAGTCAGCGAGCGCGGGGGCCGGGCCACCACGTGCTGTTGCTAAGCTTCGGCTTCTAAATTGTTACTATAGTGGCCAGCCAATCGGAGGCGGCGATGCGGATCTGTCAACATTCCCTGCCCCAGCCAGAGGAAAAGGGGGGTGTGCGGGGTGTGCTTTGGCTGTCGATTGGCCCGACTGCCTCTCTGCATCCCGCCCCCGCGCCCAATCGAGATTCCCTATTGGTGGGGCGGGCTGCCAGTCTCCTGTGTGTCAAATGTAGGTTGAGAGCGAGGTGCCTTATAACCGGGGGCTTGGAAGTCCCCCGCGCGTGAACTCGGCGCGGTGCGCGACGTGGGGCGACGGGGGGCTCAGGGCTCGGCTCTGCACAGGCAGCCATGGAATTGAACTCTCTGTTAATTCTCCTGGAAGCGGCCGAGTACTTGGAGAGAAGAGACCGAGGTACTGGGCGCAGGCGGGCAGTCACTCAGTCACCCGCAGGCGCTCCCAGCCGCTCTCGGCCTTTGTTGTGTGGAGGCGGCGGCGGCGGCAGCAGCGGTGGGCGGCCCAGGCTGGGCCGGAGGGGACCAGCCCTGAGCCCCTCGCCTACCTGCCCGGGCAGTGCGGGATTCACTCGGCCTTCTCCAGAGGCACCGCGCTGGGGGAGGAACAGTGCTCGTCTCTTGGCCTGTTTTTGATAAGAAATGCCCCATAATGGGTTCTTTTTTCTGTCAAGCTGTGGCTGGGGATGGTGCGTGTATGTGGCAGCGCTCAGGGTACCTCACACTTCTCTGTGTGTGGCAGTCGCTAATTGTATGGCAGTGCCCCCCCCTTCTCTTCCCCCCACCCCCACCCCAGTGCAGCGTGACAAGGGTTTGCATGATCCGCCTCGTTTTTAATGTGCACTAAAATAATCCTCCTAATTTCGGCACTTTTTTCCTTTTTTTTTTTTTTTAATTATTTTTTTTTCTTTCGGTTTATCAAGTTGTGCTATTTCGGTTTTGGTCTCGCTTCTTTTAAGAGATGCCAGAATAAAATCCAAACAAATCAACTGGGAAAAAAATTCTGTTCTTTACCCTAGCGTTCCTGCAAAGGAGGAAAAAATGCATGGAAAAAAATATATTGCCACTAATGCTGACTTTGTCCCTAGAAGCAGAACATGGCTATGCATCAGTGTTACCCTTCGATAGTGACTATTCCAGAAAGAAAACAAAGGCAGGCACCATGGCCAGAAAATCCCAGAATAACAGGTAATAGACGCACCGCTTTTTCAGAATGAATCGGCAGCTTTTCCAGCCTGTCTAGCTTATGTGCAGTGCATACATTTACTAAAAATAATAACTAATCCAGTCTCTTAGTTTCCTCCATCCCGGTAGTCGCCATTTTTTTCCCCTGGATGGGCTTGGCTCTGTTTTGATCTCTCACATAAACACTGCCACGCGTACACCATCTCCTTAGTACTCACTGCACTTCTAAACCATCCGCCCTCATCGCTCCCTCTGCACGGCGCTCACCGACGGCGGCTTCTCCCGCAGATCTCAACACCATCATCGCCACTCAGACTTCTCTTTGCATGGCACTAATTTCCACTCCCCCCAACCTTCCCCCCCCCTCCCCCCCAAGCATTTATTTATAAATCGCAGGCAGCGATCTGCCCGCCTCCCCCATCGCAACCCCAGCAGATGCAGCCTCCGGTTGCAGCCAGGCGCTGGGCTCTGGGAGGGGAAGCATGTGGGGTGGTGGTGGGAGACCCACCCGAGCACTTGAACTTCTCCTGAAGGTATTAAGTGAGAAGGTGTCGGAGTGAACTTGACCTCTCTGGGGCTTCTGCTACGCCGCTGTGTTGCCAGCCAGCCCGTCCGCCCGCCCGCCGCATGCAGCTCCATCCAAGTGCATGACTCGGTTGTTATTTATCGCGATCGTCACTCGCCTGTTTGTGGCGGTGGTTTGGTTGTTTTTCCCGCAGCCGCTACCTGTGCAGCGATGGCATGAGCGGAGCTGCTGTGCGCAGACTCTCTGCAGCTTTGTTTGCTGCTGGGGCAGCGGCTGTGTACGTGCAGGAGGCTGTCTTACAGGGACAGTGCCGGCCCCTGCCTGGGAACTCCTCCAGTCCTCTGCTCTGCTCTGCTCTTCCAGGGCTGCTTCAGAGAGGAACCAGGGATCGTGCCCGGCTGGGCCTGCGTCTACCCGGAGCAGCGATGCTCTGCATGGTGGTGCTGGATGGTGGCTTCTGTAGAATAGCCTAAAATGAACTCGGCTTGCACGTGACTTGTTTTGCAAAGGAGCAGGGAGTCTCTGCTCTCGCTTCTCCAGCGGGCAGCTGGGGCTGCTGGAACTGGGGAGGTGTGGGACAGTGTGCTGCTCGTGGGGCAGTACAGGTGCAAACTGAAATCGAAAGCTGGTGAGCTCCTTCCTTGAGAAAAACATGAGCACCCCGCTTATGCCTACATGGCCGAGTGGTGCGTCTTGGAGATAACCGAGGGGGAATGAATTGTTCCCCTATGGCCCTGCTCCAGGCAGAGCAACCATTTTGGGAGGGGGATGTGTGTGTGTGTGTGTGTGTGTGTTAATTGCAGTACTGCTACATTTTGGGGGCTTCAATTGAGTTCTTTGTCTCAACTTAGAGCATAGAGAAGACATCCATTTGTTTTTAAAAGGCAGGTCATCAGGAGCAGGGGATATGCTTTGTTTCCTGAGACACTTTGCTCCTGAAGCTTTTTAGTGGCTTTTTAATGAAGTATGCTTGTGGCCTTTAAAAAAAATCCACAGTGAACCTAAGCAGGACTCAGAGGATTTCCAGCTGTAAACTGCTCATGGAATCGTAGGGATTTCTTCTTTTCTGTCTCTTTCATTCAAGAAATCCGTGTTAGTTACAGAGCTATTATTCCATCATTTCCGTTCTTAGGTCTCTTGTCATCCACTGCAAAACAGTTATTTGTCTGAGCTGTAAGCTGCTTTCAGGACTTTTGAGGAGAGGATTTGTAATCTATCAAATATAGCAGAATTAAAAGATTTCTGGTTACAGATTTGCTGGCATTATTAAAGCTGAGACATACAGGTCTGCTCTGCAGTTACCTTGCTGCGCTGCTTCCGCCTGGATTTATGTTTACCTGCTCAGTTGCATCCTCTGATTCCTACTCTCTTTGGGAAACCTTCCTTTGGGTTCCCTTCTCTTTGGGAAACCTCCCAAACTGCCGTCCTGCAGCAGGCAATTTATACCTTCACTCACACTTTCTTTTCCTGTAGCTGCAGTGATTAGGTTAGAGATGAGTCTTTTGTGTTTTGGGACAGGATAATGCTTGCAAAGAAATGGTTTCATAGGTGGCCATGACCACCACCAGGACAATGGTTTGCCTGCTTCAGCAGGGACCCTGGGCTTGCTGGCTGGGGTGGGAAACAGGCATATTGCTGTAATGCAGCACCCTGCTCTTTCATGGGGGCAGAGGTGCAGCAGGGCCCTGTGGGCACCTCTGCGTGGTACCTACCAACTCCATACCTGCATGTACCCATTGCTGCTCAGGTCTGCCTGTGAGCTTAAATTTGAGAAGAAATTCTCCTTACATTTGAAAATCCAGTCTAAAATGCAGGAGGTGCACTGGCAGTGCTCTTTTGTTGTTGTTCAGCGCTTACAGGCTCTACAGTCTGAGCCCCAGACCAGACTCTGAATTTTTGATAACACGGTTAAATCTCCCTGAGCAACTCAAAGATTAACAGAGGGAGACGACTGGCCAAAGTTCAGAGGATCTGGAGTGGTCGTGGGTGATGTGAACCACCGGGCAGAGTGTTTGCCCATATTGTTCCACTTCAACCATTTTCCAGACGTGCTGGCATTGGAGCATCGGATGCAGGCAGGCGTGATTGCATCTGTGTCTGAAATGTGCACCTTATTATTGGGTTCTTTTTTCTTATGTGTAAAAATAGGTACTTAAGGATGGAGGAGTAGGAAAGGAGCAGATAACTGCACGTTTCAAAACTGCAGTGGCTTTGTTGTTGTTTTCATTATCTATTTTGGTATCCTGCTGCTTGCAGCATCTGATCAGATTAAAAAGTGACACATATATGTATGTTGGGTGGTGCGTTTTCATGCTTTATGAGCTATAGATACAGAAAAGCATAAAAAAACATCTTCCTTATTCTTGGAAAATCGGGGAAGAGGGGAGGAGAAAACCTGTCAGATGTGAGGAAGCCTGGTGTGCTGTACCCTTCTTTGTTCTGTATTCTCTCCCCAGTGTAGCCTGCCTGGTGAAGGGGATGAGTGTGTCCCAGTATACCCAGCACAGGTGTGCTGACTGGCCACTGCAGGCTGGAGGACAGGGCAGGGGTGGATAACAGCTGCCCGATTGTTGAGCGAGGGCACTGATGAACATCTCCTTGCTCTGCTGTGGTGGTGCTGATGTTCATGTAAGAGATGACATCTTGGGACCTCCATCTTCTCTCACTGAAGAGGCCCAGACCCACAGGAGAAGAAGGGAGTGGGAGACTGCCTACACTTTGGCCAGGATACTCAGGCCTGGGCTAAAAGCTTGCTGGTTTCTTGGCTGCGGTTAAGTGAGAAGTAATTTTGACAGATTTGGGCTCATTCAGGGAAAAACACCAGCAGAATTACTTTTAATTAACTGAAATCTAGAAATCTTCAGTCTGCCACAAGATTTTTTGTGTTTTTGCTTTCTCCACTGATAGCTATGGATCAGAATTAGAAGTGGTCCCTAGCAGTTTGCTGCAAAACAGTATTCCCGAGCTTACTAGTAGCAATCAGACAAAATTTTTAGCTATTTCTTGTTCACTTGTACGTCAGAATGGCTTGATTTGAGGAGTTTTCACTCAGCATCCTATGACGTGCCCTTTCCTGTGTCACACAAACCAAACTGCTTTGTTTTCTCTCTTTCTGTTTTGCCACTTGTGCCAGTTCCTCAGTTGAGATTCAGACTTGTTCCCCTCTGGTAGTCTTGACCAAAATCCTTCGATGAAACTGGATTCTTATTTTGTGAAGACAACAGGAGACAAGAGAAAGGCACAAGATTATCTTTTGAGGGGGAGGTAAACCTAGGTCATATCTTCTTGTTACTGATTGGGCACTTGACCACAGTATTATAAATGTCTCTTCTAACAGACTAGTGGTTGTAGACTAGATAATACATGCTACTACACAGCTGGAATTAAAGACATAAACCAGCTGGACTTAGTGCACTTGTGCCTTGGACACTTTAATAACAACCGCGAAAAGTGTCCCCCATGCTTGCTGTTTGATGCGAGGCAATGGACAGGCAACACCGTGTGTGATGTGCTGAGGAGGAATATGGCACAGACCTGGAGCTGTGTGACGTTTGCTCATGAGGCAGGGTGCCTTGGCAGGAACATGGCTAGCCTGCAGAGAGCTGGGCTTGCTTCTGGCCCTCCCCGGGTGTGGGGTGGCTCAAGCTGTGCTTGAGGAGTGAGATGCATTTTGTGCTCATCCACGGGGGAGCTCAGGCAGCTGCTTTGCCATGAAAGGGTCAGAAATAAGGTAAACCAAAAAGCAAAATGTTGGTGTTAGATGCCAGTCTCCTGAGGTCACGTTTAAATTTCCTTGCAGGGAAGGGAACTGGATGTTAGTAGTGCCGGGTGTTTGGTTTGATCATTTAGGAGCTGTTTATGGGAGGAGGGGGAGCAAAATAAATGCCAGTTCAAAAATGTGGCTTCTTTATTAATGAATATTTTTATTTTTGCTCATATGTTATATAAATAGACTTGTACTTTGTGTCGTGTTCTGACAAAAGGTTCTAGCTAGAAAAAGATGAAAGCTGCGTTTGGTGTTTCAAATGAAAACAGAGCTTAACGTCCGAGTTCCTCTGTTAATGTTGGCTCATGGTGAGGGTCACTCTGTGGCCTGCAGAAAGAGCCCCTTGCTCTCTGCAGATGTTATTTTTGTGCCCTCACAAAGCATCTTAGGGATCAGGACCTAATTTTTATTTTATTTTTGCCTTCTTTTGTTTTGTTTTGCTTGGGGGAGGCTGAGACTAAAACATTGCACACCAGAGTGTGCAGACAGATGTGGCTCCTCTGCTTTTCTGCTTGACTTTCTGATTCTTCTGGGCTTGCTTTCCTGAAGCAACCGATGCCACCACCCTTGTTTTTGAAACTGATGTGTTTTAGTCCCGATATAACAGATCTTGCCAGCTGAGTCTGTCACTCCTGAGGAACTGCAGTAGGTCTGCACTGCCTGGGAGCTGCAGTGCTCATGCGATTCAGGAAAACAACTTGCCACCGTGTTAGAAGCATGTCTGGACCTCACCACCGCAAACATGTGGCAGCTCAAACTTGAACGAGGTAACTGGAAGCCAGAGCTCTGCATCGAGGCTGTGCCGGGATGCCTGATTCCCAGATCCCAGCTGAATCTGCAGGGCTGGTTCAGTTCTGCTACAAGGAGAATGCAAAAGTAATTTCTAGTGGATTAATTCCATCCAAGCCTTTTCTTTGACAGGCTGTAAGTGACACATCAAGTTTAAACAGATGGAAAAAGCCATTTTTCCACCCAGGAGCAGGGAATACTGGGCAGGACATGTGCTTACCTTCAGGTTTCATGTTGCACCATTCTGGTGGTTCACGTGGTGGGCTGTAATATTTTCACATGCATCCCACAACAGATTACAGATCTGGAGAGGGAATTCCCTGGAAGCAAATCAGCATCCTTCCAGGTGAAAGCTGTGCAGCAGTCACATCCAGGCCAGGCTATGGGGGTGTGAGCTGCGTCTCTTGCACACTGGCATGGTGGAAAATGGGAACTGGATGCAGACACTCGACCTGTAGCACCTTGTAAAATGTCTTGCTCTGTTCGTTTTTTCTCTTTCAGTCTGGACAAAAGGTGAAGTGCAGGCAGTGTAGTTTGCAGGTGGCCCTCCAAGTGCTGTGCAGCCTTAGGTGGAGTTGTGTCCACTGCATGTGGGTTGTACAACACCTTGCCAGCCTTGCCTGCGCCAGGAAGCCTTGCAAGGGCAAGTTGCTTATGGCAAGCTGACCTTGGTTAGTAGATGAGGGGAAGACTGTGGGTGTGTTTACCTGGACTTTAATAAAGCATTTGACACCATGTCCCACATGAGAAACTGGCTACTCATGGCTTGGATGGGTGAACACTTCTGGGCCCAGAAGTGGTGGAGATTGGAGTTGAATCTAGCTGGCAGCCAGTCTCAAGTGGTGTTCCCCAGGGCTTAGTGCTGGGAACAGTTCTTTTTAATCATTATCAATGATCTGGACCAAGGGATTGGGACACCCTCAGTGAGTTTGCAGGTGACAGCAAGCGGGGAGGGAACACTGATCTGCTGGAGGTTAGGAAATGATTGTGGGCACTTCCTGCTGGCTCCCTCATATAAACTGCTAGAAAACAGGCTTAGAAGGGACACGTCTTCTCTGCTAGTCTTACCATCTCAATTAGCACCCATCCTGATCGCTTAGGTGTGTCTGCCGAATGTCACTTCTGCCAAATACTCTCTCAATCCAATAGCTGGAATTCTTGCTTAGGGTAGGGAGGGTGGTGGAAGGGGACAGCTCAGGGAACATGCTGTTGGAGGCAGTACAGCATCTTGCAAACCAATATAGACATTTGCTTGCCTTCTGCCCCTTTTTTCAAGTTGTCTTCTGACAATATATTCACAGAGGAAACTCAGCTGTTCCTTGGTAGCTGGTGAACTGCTCAGCATTTGCTAAAGGGATATTAGGGCTGTCTCAGGTCAACAGTGTAGTCTAAGCAGAAACATTCCTGATCTCCTGAATCTATGATTTTGCTAATAATGTCTATATTGTTGGCTTTTCCCCCTTTATTTTTATCTGAACCTTTTTAATGATACCTTTCTTTCATGACTGCTACCCCTGACTTTGCTAAATTTTACTGGAGATATGGAACCAAATATAGTGAAGTGAAGCTAAACACTTTAAGTCTTGCTTCCCTTGCAGGCTGCTTTAGAAGGGTTCCACTGGCCATTGGTCTGCAAATCACAGTTGTACGTCTGTCTTTTTATATCAATGCATAGCTGTGCCCAGCAGGTCAGGAGAGGTGGTTCTTCCCCTTTACTCTGCTCTTACAAGATCCCACCTTGAATACTGTGTCCACTTCTGGTGTCTCCATCATTAAGAAGGGCACAAAGCTGCTGGAGTGAGTCTGGAGGAGGGCCACAAGGATGATCATGGCTGGAGCACCTCTGCTATGAGAATAGGCTGAAGGAGCTGGGGTTGTTCAGCCTGGAGAAGAGAAGACTCTGGGGGGGACCTCCCAGCTGCCTTCCAGTACCTGAAGGGATCCTACAGGAAGGCTGGAGAGGGTGTCTAGCAAGAGGGCAAGGGGGGAATGACTTGAATGTTTAGGCAGGATCTTAGGAAGAAAGTCTTCAGTATGAGGGTGGTGAGACTCTAGAATAGGTTGCCCAGGGGGCTTGTGTATGTCTGCTCCCTGGGAGTGTTGAAAGCCAGGCTGGAAGAGGCCTTGAGCAGCTGAGTCTAGTTGAGAGGTGTCTCTGCCCATTGCAGGAAGGTTGGAGTAGATGACCTCTGAGGTGTGATGTAGGATTCTGTCTTCTTAGTTATATCTTTCCTTGAAGTAATAAAATACTCCATTTTGAAGCAGAGGTAGTGCTTGGAGTACTGAGGTGTGTGTGCAGACCAGTGCTGGTGATTTTTATGCTCACTTCGTGTTGTGTGAAGAGCAGAAGAAGATGAACATTCTTGCAGTATACTGTGCTGCAGGTGGTGAAGGAGAGACTAAACAATATTTAGGAAGAGGTTCATCTCTTCTGAAAGCAAACCCAACAAAAAAAGCCATTGTGCTAGTAGTGGTGCATTGAGCTTGTTTGGTAGCTGAAGTAATGGTCAGGTCAACAGCAAAACTTCCCATTTTGGTTCCTGGTTAATGCCTGAGGGTTGGGGCATTGCTCAGCCTCCTTGCAGCTCTCAAAATGTGTGGCTGATGCCCATGTTTGCACACTGCAGGTGTCAATCAGGCTTTTGTGGTGTGAGGGACTCTGTAAAGCGGCACAAATTTGCCGCTGCTCCATTTGGTAGCTGGCATAGGCAAGCGGGCAGCTCTGCCCCTCCAGACCTCGTCTGGTAGAACATATCTCACAATTACCTCCACGAACCAGAGCTGCTTGTAGGTGTGCTGGGTGGAGAAGGGCTTCCAGCTGCTCACTGCATCCTGTTTTAACCCAGCAAAATGCTCTGTGCAGGCTGAGTTGCTTGGCCAGTGCTTCTGCTGCTTGTGCCGTGGTCACTGCACCATGTATGCTTACTAGAGATGGCTGTGAGCTCTACTGCAGCAGGCAGCTCAGAATTGACTACTTACAGCAATCATCTTAATTGCCAAAAATTTCCAGGAGGTGTTCAGGTAGGGATGAATCCAGAGCAGCCATTGTTTCCTTTCTTACAAAGTGGCTTTATGCCTTGGAGAGGCCCACAGGGAGAGTCTGGGGAGAATGGTTCCCTCCTGAACTTGCTTTCTGTTTGCTTTTGTAAATATTGGTGGACTTGGCATAGCGGTTGTCATTTTGTGGGAATATTGGTGTGGAGAAGTGTTTGTGGAGAAAAAGTTTGGTCTCTTTCTCCATGTGTAGGAGTAGAAAACAAATATCCTCTGATTAAGGTCAAATGGTGCAAGAGGCAGTAAATGACAGCAAACTCAGCCCACCTGCCCTCCTGCTGCACTGGTCAGGAGCACTGATGTGGCGCTGTAGGAGTACAGATTTGGGTTCATTTGATACAAGAAGTTTAGCAAACAGATAAAGAAAGAATTCTTAGGCTCTGCAGAAACAAATACGAGGTGATGGTTGACACAGTTGATGTTTTAGTAACAGCACTCTGATGCTTTCTGGTGAAAGTGGCTTAGCATCAGTGCTAAACCTTGTCAGCATTTGAGTTTTCCTCTACCTGCAGATGGGTAGTTTGCTTAATTCATAGAATTACAGGATCCTAGAGTTGGGAGTTGGAAGGGGCCCTCAAGATCATCTAGTTCCAACCCCCCCTTCCATAGGCCACCTTCTACTAGACCAGCTCGCTGGAGACCCCATCCAGCCTGCCTTTGAGCACTGCCAGGATTGGAGGCTCCACAGTTTCTTTGGGCAACCTCTCCCAGCACCTCACCACCCTCGGGGAAGAATTTCTTCCTCATGTCTCATCTCAACTGAGCTTCTTCCAGTTCAGAGCCATCACCTCTTGTCCTGTCACTGAACCTTGCATGATCAGGAGATCATGCACCAGCCTGAAATCAATTGTTTGTGGGTTTGTTGATTGGATTCTCAGGTTGCATCTGCTTACAGATCCACAAGATCTTTCTCTGCATGAGCTTTGCTTCCCTTCTGCCCTCTCTGTGGCTGGAGAGATGCTTTCAGCAGCCACAACACCTAGGTATGCTGCAGCATCCAGCCGTGTGTGCGGGGAGAGGCAGGAGGCTTTGCCACCAGGCAGGGCCTGCATTTGTGCAGGAAACTTTCTCACCCTGTGATGTCTCTGCTCTCTCTGTGCACTGACAGCTCCAGAAAGCCACCTGGGCCAGCACGTCATGCCCAGATGCAGGCAGGGGTTACAGCACGTCGGAGCAGAGCTGCTTTGACGTAATCTGCCGGTTGTAAAAGCTGCCTCCGCCTTTGTGTCTTTTGATCCTTATGTACTGGGCATGTTTTCAGGGGGATAAAACTAAAAGTCCGGGAAGTTGCTGGTTTTGAAGTGGTGACAATAACTCCCATTTTAGGAATGTTTTTAATCTCAGCTGTATAAATAAATAAAATTAATATTTCCAGCTGAATCATTAAAAACAAAAAAAAAATCCACCAAGAAGTTGGGGCTGCCTTCGAATGGCAAAAATAAACCCTGAGGCATCACTTGGGGAGAGGGAAAAAAAAGAGGTTGGAAGACAGTCACATACTGATGTGGTCAGCTCAGGGGCTGTGATTTATTTTTTTGCTGCATGTAGACTCAAGAATTAAGAGGATTCCTCTCTTTTTTGCCATTAAGATGTCAACAGTGCCAGCGGTGGTTGGCTGTTGGTTCTTCTTTCTGCTTCTCTGTGGGCTTGAAAGCTGTTTTTTGGGGTGCTTCTTACTTTTACCTGTTACCGTTTGGATCTTCTAACACTGTCTGCCCCCTCATAATTTTTCTTCACAGATAAAAATCCTGTGGGCTGTTTTTATTACTAACCTGCTCAGTCTTTTAATGTCCAATTCTGTCTCTGAATCTATTGAATGCTAATAAATGCAAATTTATTATAATTCTCCCCCAAACCCACGGTTTACTCATGGAAATTAAGTTGATACCTTGAAGTATCTAAGGGATGTAAAAGTGAACTAATTTAACAGTGAAGCTGTTTCATAATCCTTATAAATACATGTTTCAGAGAGCTCTTTTGCAACTTAGGCAAAAATGGCTTTTAAATATTCTAAAATCTTGGTTTATTTTTCCTTTAATATTTATTTTCTCTCTCTCTTTTTTTTTTTAATAGGTCATCACACAACGAACTAGAAAAGCACAGGTAAGTCCTGAGAGAAAAGCAAATGAAAAGATGTGTGCCTGTCATTAGAATTACCCATGCTTATTGAACAGTATTTTGTCCCAATTAATTTGCTTCTACACTGATGGGTTGATTAAGTTCAGGGGGGGATTTACTAACTCAGATCTAACAGGTATAACATTATTTGGCCTTTTTTTTTCTTTCCTGTTGTTTGGTATGCTGGTTTTGAAACATCTCTGGCCATGAGCTTTGGGTTGATTAATCCTGTAGCCATAGTGTCACTAAGACTGACTGCAGTTTGCTGGAAGCATATGGAATGCATAGGATGCTTTGGGTTGGAGGGAGACTTGAAAGGTCAGCTAGTCCAAACCCCTGCACTCAGCAGGCATGTCTTTGCATGGGCATTTTGGGGTTAAGGTGGATGATTTTTGGGGAGCAGTGTGTCACACAGGGTTATTCTATGTTTGTTTGTTTTTAAAGTATGCCTAAAGTGCAGTTAATTTTCATCTTGCATGTAAGTACCTACAGATCCATTTTTCCCCTCCATGTGCTTCCTTGCTGGTACCTGTCCTGTCCAAAGAGCTGTGTGTGGGCTAGAAATCAGCACCTCATGAGCTGCAGGTTCTGTGTGTCCAGTGCTGTGAACAAGCTCTGCTTTCTTAGCAAGGACATTGATGGGAGGCTGAAGACTTGAGTTTTGGAAGAACCCCTGCTTGGACAGTTTTGGAGGCAGCGTTTAGCCTCTGTTCTACCTTATCAGAGTTTGTTTGCATATGGGTTTTCTGCGTAGGCAGTCTCCTGGGGTACCCTGCTCTGAGGGCAGAAGATGCCTGTCCTCACTGTGGCTTTTGGTTCCCTAGCTGAACAGAGCCATGACACCCTCACTGCAAGACCACCACCTTTCCCTCACCATTCAGGCAGCAAGACAAACTCTCTTTTGGGTAGTTTTTTTTGTTCTTTTTGTGTAGCTTGTGGTCTTTGGGGTTTCGTGTACCCAAAGAAAGCAACGGGCTTGTGTGTGAACGGGAGTTAAATGTATTTGCGTGCTCCTAAATACATGAAACGTGGTTGATGGCAGATGATTGAACTCTCTGGGGTGTTATCTTATGTGTTGTTTTGTGGCTGCAGTTGTGTAGCAGCTAGACCATCACTTCCCTTGCATGCCTACACGCTTCCCTGCAGTTTAATTGTAATATGAGTAAATTAGAGCCCTGCCTCAATAGCCACGTGGTCATCCTAGAGAAGAGAGGAACTGAGGAGGGCTCAAGCTCACAAACTGGGCAGAACGTGGTGCATTGGCTAAGGCAGAGTGTTCAGGAAAATAAATTCATGAACATTCTGTCCTTCAGTCACACTTCTTTCAAAGGAAAAAAAAAAGAATATTTGGCCCCAGTTGTGTTTCTTTCTCACTCTCATTTTTTCCAATCCTCTTTCTAGATACTCTATTCCATTTCTTCATTTTCCCTTACTCCATCACTGTTGATTTGTTGACATCCAAACTGTATATTCCTTTTTAATTATTTCCTTACAGTCATTTTTACAGCCCAAGCACGGAGTTGCCCCTTCCTCCCTCTGCTCTGCCTTCACATGTTTAAGCATCACAGCAGAGGAGGCACAGCAGTGCTTGCAGCAGAAGAAGGGTCTGTGAAGTGTTCAATCTCTGTTTGCACTTTCAGTTCTGTATTGTGTCTTTGTAGTGGCTGGACCACACAGTATTTGCCAGCTACCTTTTCTCTTTGTCATCTCAAGGTCAAAATAGGTAAACTGCAAGGTATATCTTGTTATGCAACTCGTGCTCGTAGCTGCTGCTTCTTGCTGTACCTCCTACAGTTTTTTTTATTAACCCTGCCGAGGGTTTTATTAATCCTGGTGAGAACCTGCAGATTGGTGCAGAATCCTTGCATGTGCACATGGGTGCTCTCAGAAGCTCGGTGAGGTGTTTACAGTTCTGCTTAGCTGACGTATTGGTACAAAGGACTCTTGCCATTTTAATTTGCTTTCAGCAACCCCCTTCTCCAGCAGTGTGGGTGGGTGAGCTGGTAAAACCCATGATTCTGATTTTCATTCTGTTATACTAAAATTGCATTAGAATCCATCGAGCACCTTGCAGAGTTTGATGGGAGATACACGGTAGTGTCCCTTTGGCAGCTGGTCCTTGCAGCAGAGCCTGTCCCCGCGGCAGCCCTGCCCTGCCAGCTGTGAAGCACTGGATGTTGGTTTTGGAGGTGTATCCTTTCCAGGACTAGTCCCTTTGACTCACCACTGCCGTGATGTTTCTGGCTGAGGCACACTTGGTTATCTCACAGGAGCTCCTTAAGGAGGAAGAGAGGAGATGGCTGCTCACATCCTCCTCCTTGCCCAGTCCCTCACGTGGTGTCTGTAGGCTGATCTGAGCACTGGAGGGCAGGGAAATTGCTTCCTCGTTTGCAGGACCTTTGTGTTCTGGATGAGGATGCCCAGAGCTGCTACTAAGCAGAAAGTCAGGGGAGCTACATACTTGAGACTGTTTCAGATGCAGCATTGGTGCTGCACAGCAGAGGTTTTCTCCGTGGCTTTGACATGAGTTGGAATGGCAGTGGTTGGTCTCTCTGGGTCTGCAGACTCAGCTCTTTGGCATGTTCTGCTGGGGGCTCTCTTCTGTGTGCTCTTGAGGGGATGCTCAGAGGGACACAAACAGAAGCAGAGACATAGTTCCAGCAAACCCTTCTGTTACATGAGAGAATTCAGCCTACAATTGTGGTGAAGTGTTTGTCAGCAATTCATACAGAAAATTCCTTTTTTTCTCTGTTTTTTTAAATCTCTCCAGAATACCATGCTCAGAATTGCAGTGCCTGTTCCTTGCAGTGGAACTCTGTAAGGACTCATGCCTCTAATGGCAGCCCTGCTATGGGCCTGTCTGATTAAAGTTCTAATCTCAGAGCCATGAAACAGTAAAGCCCCTAAAGAAAAAAGGCAGGAAAGCAGGAAATTTTCTGTCCTAAGGACAGATAAGCTGCTAGAAGATACTTGAATAATTACAGCCAGGTTAAGCAGAATGGCACTAAGATGTAACTAGTTTCTAGTGGCAAATACAGACATAGATCTTCATGGAATGAAGGTTCAGGTTGGATTTTAGGAAAAAATACTTCATAGGAAGGGTTCTCAGGCATTGAAATAGGCTGCTCAGGGAGGTGGTGGAGTCACCACATTTAAAAGATGCATGGATGTTGTGCTGAGGGATGTGGTTTAGTGGTAGTGGCTTGGCAGCAGTGGTGGGATTGTGAGCTCTAAGTGAGTGGTTGGACTTGGTGATCTCAAAGCTCTCTTCCAACTTCAGCAGTTTTGTGATTCTATGCTAAGGAGGTTGGGACATCTCTCTTAGGAGGAAAGGCTGAGAGAATTGGGGCTTTCTGGTCTGGAGGAATGACCAGTTCTCCCTCTAGACTGAGGGAGGATCTCCTCAATGTTGATCAATACTGAAAGAGTGGGTGTCAGGAGATTGGGACCAGTCTTTTTTCAGTGATGCCCAGTGACTGCACAAGGGCTAATGGGTACAAATGTGAATATAAGACATTCCATCTAAACATGAGAAAAAGTGTTTTAGATTTAAGAGTCATAGAACACTGGACCAGGCTGCCCAGGGAGGTGGTGAAGTCTCCACCTCTGGAGAAATTCCAAACTCACCTGCATGTGTTCCTGTATGACCCTCTCTAGATGACCCTGCCTTGGCATGGGGGTTGGACTCAATGATCTCCAGAGGTCACTTCCAACTCCCACCTTTCTGTGGTTCTGTAGTGCTGCCCTGAAGTTTGGGTAGTGCTTTGTGTAGTCCTGAAACCTATGATCTTGCCAGGAAAAGGCTGTTAAATTGCATCATCATGTGTATGAAGCAGGTATCTGCATAGAAATATAGGTTCTGATGAAAAATAGATCTTCTGTTGGAAGCATTATGATGTACAAGATTAACTGATGAAGTAAATTGAGCAGGTTAACTACTCACAGATAGTTTTCTCCCAAGGGAAGTGCAGGTGCCAGCAGCACATTCCCATTCATTGGTACATTAATTTCCCCTATCAGACTTAAGTGGAGTTTAAAGTTTATGCAAGCTGAGAGAGTGCCTGGGTGGATGCCTTGAAATTCTCACTCCGGTTCTTGATGTTGGTAAATTGCAGGGTTCATGGAAAGCAGGTAACTGCCAGCTGCTGATAAACTTGGGAATTTTGAAAGAGAATTGACAGGTCATGGAAATAACAAGGTACCAAAACAATGCAGGATGTTTGTTTTGATTCTGAGCTGCCTTTTCACAGTGACATATTTCCATTGCAGTTAGCACTGTGGTGCAGCAGAAGGACCTAACTGCAGTGATCTGAATGGCTACAGTGCCACCAGGAGCTGAGGAAACCCCATGACTGGTGCTGGAGGTAGAATACTCCCAGGGAACGATGACCCAATGTGTGTCTTGCTGCTGTGCTTCTGTCAGGAGTGTAACTCAGCCTGCTTGCATGCTGCTGGGTCCTGCTTCCTGCTGGCACAGGAGCGAGGGGAAAAGCTTGTATCTCCAGCCAGTTTGTTTTCCTGACCTAGCTCACTGTCCCAGGTACAGGGAGAGGATGGGATCACTTCTGTGTCAGTATTAATTTCCAGTATAGAGCAGTACAGTTCATTCTTCTGTCAGTTTAATTTTCCTCCTAAGCATCCAGTTCTGGCTGCTACTGCCTGAAGAGTGCTGTGCTGGATAGACCTTACTGACCTAGTACAGATCTCGTTGTTATGATGAGTCTTTAAGAACTGCTGCCATTTCCAGCATGTGTCCAGATAAGACAGAAAACACCAAGATAAGGTGGCTGGGAACAAGGGAACCACTTCATCCTGCTAGCAGAACCTAACCTCCGTGTTACATCTGCTGCTTCTGGTTCTCTCATCAAGTAAGGAACCTTTTACACCAGCTGCTTGGTGTGAAGTGGTTTATTGCATCCAAGTGACTTGCAATAAACACACCTTTGCACTGCTTAAGCAAGGGAATGTCTTAAGAGGCTGACCTGATTTTGCGAGCTGACAGCCACCATAGGAGGTAGACAGCACTGTGGGAGGTGGGCAGCAGCCCTCACCAGGGAGGTGATTCTGTTCTGCTCAGGTGAGACCTCACCTGGAGTGCTGTGTCCAGCTCTGGGTCCCCTGGCACAAGAGAGATATGGACCTGCTGGAGCAGGTGCAGAGGAAAGCCACAAAGATGATCAGAGGCTGGAGCACCTCTGCTATGAAGACAGGCTGAAAGAGTTTGGGCTGTTGATCCTGGAGAGGAGAAGGCTGCAGGGACACCTTAGAGCTGCGTTTCAGTATTGGAAGGGGCCCTACAGGAAGCCTGAGGAGGGACCGTTTAGAAGGGCCTGTAGTGATAGGACAGGGATCAGTGGTTTGAAAATGGAGCAAGGTATATTTAGGTTGGACATCATCAGTAAGTTCCTCACAATGAGAGTGGTGGAACATTGAACAGGCTGCCCAGGGCTGTGGTTGAGGCTCCCTCCCTCAAGACATTCAAATCAGACTCAGTGTGGACCTGGGCAGCCTGCTCTAGTTGGAGGTGTCCCTGCTGACAGTAGTGGGGTTGGACAAGATGGTCTTTGAGTGTCCCTTCCAACCCAGTGCAGTCTGTGAATCCTAGAATGACTCAGGTAGGAAGGGACCTCAGAGATCACCTACTCCAATCTCCCATCCATGGACAGAGACACCTCTCAACAAGACTCAGCTGCTCAAGGCCTCGTGCAACCTGGCCTTGAACACCCTCAGGGAGAAGGCAGCCATAACCTCCTTGGGCAACCTGTTCCAGAGTCTCACCACCCTTGTGACAAAGCATTTCTTCCTGAGATCCAGTCTAACCCTGCTCTCCCTCAGCTTCAGTAGTTCCCCCTTGTCCTGTCTCTAGAAACCCTCATGCAAAGTCCCTCTGCAGCCTTCCTGTAGGATCCTTTTAGATATTTGAAGGCAGCTCTAAGAGTTGCCCCCCCAGAGTCCTTCTCTAGGCTGAACAACCCCAGCTCCCTCAGCCTGTCCTTGCAGCAGAGGTGCTCTAGCCCTTGGATCATTTGTGTATCTTTTTCCCACCTCCAGGCAGTCAGCAGGGGTCTGGACCTGTGGCTTGTCATGTTCTGCCTGCTGCAATAGCTACGATGAGTGTCCCTGCACTGAACTGCTGTCTTCTGAGTGCTCACAGCAGCTCACCTGGCCACACACTCGTTCCTACCTAGATTGCTAGTGTGGAGAGCAGGGCTGTACTCAGCAGATAAAGCTGGGAAACTGATCTGCTCAGGAAGTTAAACTGCAGGTGTTAGAGCTGTACACATCCCCATGCTTTGGACAAAGCTTTTATTCAGCAGTGAAAAATGGACTAAAGTACAGCCTTGACTAAGTTGTGATGTCCTTTTTCCTGCTGAGATCTGCTTTGAAGTGCAGGACCTAAGTGCAGTCTTGGGTCTTGGCTGCAGAAAGCCATGTGCATGCTGGCCAGCTGAGCAGCCAGCAGAGAGTGGATGGGCAAGAGCCCAACTGCCTGCATTTTTTTCCACTTGGATGTGTTCATCCCTCTCTTCAAATATAAGTCCATTGTACATTGGTCTCTAATGGACTCTGTGAAAGGTGGTTTATGTTCTCAGGATCTGCTAACTGAACTGGTCAATTCTTATCCACCATGACAGAATATTCAGCTAGTTTTATGCAAAATGGAGTGGGATGGACCTGTCCTAAAGAAGAAGAATGGATAAGATAACTCCTTTCCCAAGGAGTTCTACTTTTGGGAAGTAGTAGGTTGTTATGAGGCTGGATAGTGCTGAGATGAGAGATGGAAATTGAAATAACCTCTACTGAGCTATGTACACATCCTGCTAGGACAGACCAGAGTGACAGGACTCAGAATAGAATCATAGAACAGTTTGGGTTGGAAGAGACCTCCAAAGGTCATTTAGTCCAACCCCCTGCAGTGAGCAGGGACATCCTCTGCTAGATCAGGTTGCTCAGAGCCCTGTTGAACCTGACCTTGGATATCTTCAGGGATGGGGCCTCAACTACCTCCCTAGGTAACCTGTTGCAGTGTTCCACCAGCCTCATGGTGCAGAACTTGTTCCTCACATCCAATCTAAATCTGCTCTTCTCTCACTTCAAACCATTGCCCCTCATCCTGTCACTGCAGGCCTTTGCAAACAGTCCCTCTGCAGCCTTCTTGTAGCCCCCGTCAGGTACTGGAAGACTGCCCTAAGGTCTCCCTGAAGCCTTCTCTTCTCTAGGCTTGTCAGAGGATATCAAGTGGCTAATACTGGTGTTTGACTCTAGTTTATGATGTTGATTTTTTATTTTCTATAACATTTAGTGCAACTAATTGTGTAGTGCTTGGAGGTTGGCAGAGCCAGCACAGGGAGGTGTGGGCTAGACTGCTTGTGCATGGGGTCATCTGTTGCAATGCTTCTAACTTGAAAACTAATAACTGCAGTTGCAGGCTACACGCCCTACATTAAGAAAGCCTGTTTCAGTTTCCACCTTATAGCAAGGTAGTAGAAGTTCCCACCTGAATGTGGTAAAACATCTTTAAAAAGATGTAGCAGTACTCAGGAGTCTTCTTCTCCCAACTGCCACCCTGGGATTAATGCCTAACAAATTTATCTGCCTTTCTTTCATTGATGTTTCAATTTAGGTAACTAAATGAAGCTATGAGGTGCTAAATAAGGGGTCTACTTGGCATCTAATTGCTGCCACAAGTCAGCAGCTCCTATTGAAGTTGGGAGTCTCCTCAGAGTTTGCAAATGTGGGCTGCACAGACACCCTGTGCCTCACAGAGCACATTAGGTGGCATTTAGAAAACATAAAGGTAGCAAACCCTGTAATTCCCCCAAGAAAGCTAACTTAATCCCCTTTGGGAAGTGCTGTGGTGCTGCCTGCTGAAATGAACAGCATGGGTGGAGCAAATAATTTCTGCTAGGGAAATTTGGGAGCTTGTTGTATGTATTTGGCTAGAAGCAGTTATTGGGGCTATGTGCTAACAGGCATTTGAAAGAGGCTGTCAGGTGTCTTGGTTCCCACTGCCTGACTTTACATACTCACATGGCAAGTAGGTCCAAACTTCTAGCTCTGCCTTCCATTGCTGGATAACCTCAGGACACTGCACTTCAGAAATGTGGGTTGTAGGGAAGAAAGGAGGAAAAAAGGAGGAGAGCTTTAAAAAACTGTTCCATACCTTATGGTCCCCAAATGGATCATTTGCAGATTCTGCTCAACTGCACCCTGCCTGGCACAGAGACAGCCAGCTTCATACTGCTCAGTGGAAGGGGAAACAGGACAGAAATGAAATGATAAACATGGCACTATCTGTGCTGTGGCAAGCTAAACCTAACCTTGGAGGCAGGACTCTGCAGGTATCTGCAGCCCTCTACTGTCCCCTGATGCCAGGCTTTGATGCCAGGCTATGTCACTGTTTGAGGCAGAATATCACCCAAATGTTGCTTAGCTTTGAATTTATGAGAAAGCAAGAGTAGCCATTCTAGCCTTGGAAGAGCCCATCTGTAATTACATTCAGTGCATTTAATCCTGCCCCTGAATTTGTTTATATATACACCTCACTCAGGCTTTTTTATGCACCTCTAATTACAAGGTTTCAGTGCTGGAGTTAGACATAGAGCAAGACATTTGGGGACACGGGTTCTTAATTGCTTCAGGGTGATTTCTTTTCTTCTTCTCTGTCATGTTCTCACTTGTGATCCGAAACAGATTTTGGTTAGCTGGAGCAAGCACCCTGCTCTCGTCCCAGGATACCCCAGCTGTCCTGTTGGAGGACATCTCGAGTATCTACAGTGATAAAAACCAGCAGCACTCATCACCTCCTTCCCCTCAAAGCCAGCTGACTTCATTGCTGCATGCTCAAGCTGCTACCATTAGCTACTCCCTCTAAGATGACCACAAAGGCTCAATAGGTACAGGTGCTGAGGAAGTATTAGCAGAAGCAAAGCCAGAAGTAATATGTAGCACTACACATCCCCCTCTGATACCTGATTTCCCAGTCAGAGCTTAAAACTTCCAGCCTCTGAGAATGAGAAGGGGGTTGTAAGGTGTGGAACTGGAGACAGAGTTGTTTTAACTCTGATTAGGTTTTAAAACTTCTTTCTTTTGGTGCCTCATGCTTCTGGGAATGTGGAGTCCCTTCAGCATTTGTCAGGCTGAATAAATTTGATTCATAGAGTCATAGAATGATTTGGGTTGGAAGGGACCTTAAGGAACATCTAGTTTCACCCCTCCTGCCAGGTTGTTCAAGGCCTCATCCAACCTGGCCTTGAACACCACCAGGGAGGAGGCATCCATGACCTTCTTGGGCAACCTGTTCAAATGTCTCACCACCCTCACTGGGAAGAACTTCTTCTTAATCTCCAATCTAAATCTCCCCTCCTCAAGTTTCAATCAATTTCCTCTTGTCCTGTCACTACAGGCCCTTGTCAGAAGTCCCTTCCCAGCTTTCTTGCAGGCCCCTTCAGGTACTGGAAGGCTGCTCTAAGGTGTCCTCAGAAGATGAACAGTCTCAACTCTCCCAGCCTGTACTCATTAGAGGGGTGCTCCAGGCCTCTGATCATCTTGATGCTTGGCATTTATTTGTCATTTGGATGCAGGGGTACCATAGGCAGTAAAACCTCAGTGCCAGCTCCCCAGTGTTGCAGCTATTCATAGCTCACACTCCTCATTTAACCTGCTGCAGGAAGAGGCTGCTGCCTTCCAGCCGTCTGCCATCACACTCCATGTGAACAGCAATGCATGGCTTCAATTTAGTTAAAATCATTCAGCTTGACTTCCCTCTTCTTTAATTTGACATCATACACTGGTGTAAAAAACAAACAAACAACAAACATCTTGAACCCACTTCACCCCTCATCTGACAGATATATAAAGTTGCTGTGGCTGGAGGGAGGTTTCAGATTAGACAGAAAAAACTCACTAGGCTTGTGCCATGCTCTCTTCACTCAGTGCTGTGCTACAGCACCTCTCTAGGCTTCTCTCAGCATTGTAGTCTTCCTTCCCCCCTCCCCTTTTTTTTTTAAAGATCCTTCCTGTTGGCAGCTGTCCTGAGACACGATGTTCTTGCTTAGCATTTTGATGTGGGGAAACAGTCTGATAATTAGAGCTAGTTTCAAGCCTTGGGCTGGTTTGTGAGCAGTGGCTTGCTCTGGGGTGTTGTCAGCCAATAAATGTGGAGAGTGAGTGTGTGTGTGTGTGCAGTGCCCTGCTGCACCTTGTGCCTGAAGCACCATGTGAGAGGGACATCTGTGCTCCCTGGAGCTACTTGTGGGGCAGACTGACTACATCCTTTTCAACCACCTTTGGGGGAATGGTTAAATTGTGGAAAATCATAGAATCCTGAATGATTGAGGTTGGGAAAGACCTTAAAGTTTGTCTACTTCAGCCTCCCCACTGTGAGCAGAGACACCTCTCAACCAGACTTGTTTGCTCGCAGCCCCATCCAGCTTGACCCTGAACACCTCAAGGGAGGAGGCAGTCACAGTCTCCCTGGGCAGCCTGCTCCAGAATCTCACCACCCTTGGACTGAAAACTTCTTCCTAAAATCCAGTCTAACCCTACTGTCCTTCAGCTTCAAGCTATTCCCCCTTGTCCTATCTCCAGACATCCTTATGTACACCCCCCCCCAGCCTTCTTGTAGGCTCCCTTCAGATACTGGATGGCAGCTCTAAGGTCCCCCCAGAGTCTTCTCTAGGCCAAACAACCCCAGCTCCATTAGCCTATCCTCATAGCAGAGGTGCTTCAGCCCTGGTCCCTTCTACATCACAAACCTGTTGTCATGAGGCAGCTTTCTTTGTTTGGTTAAATTCACTTCTCTTTGACCTGCAGTCCTCAGCCAACTACTTGCAGAAGTATCTGGAGAGATGGTGAAGGAAAACACTGATTGCTGAACTGCAGACTGGTGGTGTGGCTTTTGATTTGCTGTGCCAATTTGTTTTGCAGTGTTCCACCACCAGCAAGGACCAGAGCTTTACTGCACCCATCTCAGCAGGGAGGGCTCCTTGGCTTTCAGTGGGCAGTGTACAAGCACGTGTCTACACCCATCTAACTCAAGTGGGAATTAAGACTGCTTGTTGTTGGGACAGTGTGATCTTGCAGTGGCACTTTCCTTATCTAATTGGGTCTGACACCATTCTAAGCCAACAGACAAACTTAAAGCCTTAAGTCTAATCTAAGAAACTTGAGTACCAGTGAGACAGATGGGTTTGAGAGGTGTAATTTAGGAGGACTACTGAGTTGCAGTGTCTACATTTTAATGTGTGAAGCGAATGGGTGGAAGGCTGGATGAATGAAGTGTCAAATAAGTTGATTAAAATCTAGCATGGCTGATTATTTTGTTGTGGACTCAAGTTTTCAAATGTGTCCAGGGGTGATTCCATCACTCATGTACTTCCCCATGAAGGACTGTTCATCTCCCTGTGCTAGGTGGGTACTGTGTGCTCCTGAGCTACCTCTCTTGCTGTTGCTTAAAAACATTTGAGAGGTGAATATTCGAAGACAGTCAGTAGGTAAGAGGACTAAAACTGGAAGACATCTGAAACAAATTCCTTCTCCACAGAATCATGAAATTGTTTTGGTTGGAAAAGACCTCCAAGATTATTGAGTTCAGCCATTGACCTAACACCACCATGGCCATAAACCCATGTCCCCAGGTGCCATGTCCACAGGTTTCTTGAACACCTCCAGCGATGGTGACTCCACCACCCCCCTGAGCAGCCTGTTCCAATGCCTGACCACTCTTGCAGTTAATAAATTTCCAACTCAGACCTCCCCTGGCACAATTTCAGGCCATTTCCTGTCATCCTATCACCTCGTACTAGGGAGAAGAGACCAACCCCCACCTCAATGCAAACTCCTTTCAGGGAGTTGTAGAGAGCAATGAGGTTTCCCCTCAACCTCCTCTTCTCCAGACTAAACAATGCCAGTTCCCTCAGCTGCTCCTCATGAGACTTGTTCTCTAGGTGTAAGACTTTGTGTTTGTCTGACATTGACTTTGAAGGAACAGGTTGCTCAGAGAGGTTGTGGATGCCTCTTTTCTCTGGGGTGGGGGGGGAAGGTGTTCAAGGCCAAGTCTAGTTGAGAGGCATCCCTGCCCATGGTGGGGAGGTTGGAGTGTATGATCTCTGAGGTCCTTTCCAACCTGAGCCATTCTATGATTGTTTGACAATAAAAGGCCAAGAGGTTCCTTGTAAGGGTGCTCCTGAATATTGTGGCTTTGGCTCTGAGGCACTCAGCTGTGAGCATGCATTTCACACATCTCGTAGCAATCAGCACACTGTGTGCCTTGCTATGGTACAGTGCTTTCAGACTAAAAGGTTTTCTTGCCTTTTCACTATAGTGAATCTGTGGTGTAGCTGAAATAGGTTGTGCCATTCATGGATGAGCTAGAGCTACTCTTTGGGAAAGAAAATCTCTTTGAGGTGTCCTTCATAGAGCAGCTAGTATTGAAAGTGTTTCTCACTGAAAGAAATAGGGAAAGGACAGGATTTAATACTTCAGCAGAAGGTTGTTGTTACCTTCTGTTGTATTTAGTATTCTGCTGCAGGTCTCTCGATTCTGTCTGGACCATTAATAAACAGGTTTCTCTAGAACCATTTGTACATGGCTGAATTTGTGTGGTTTTTGAATATGGAATAATGCACAGTCTTTTAAAATGCCTTTTTAAGCAAGTGTGTTTTAATGAGCACAGAATCTTCTTTGAGAGCTTACAAAAAGTATTGTGCAGCTGTAGATAGACACAAAAAGGTGTTCTCTTAAGGAGGAGTGAGGTAGATATGTTTGAGGACCAACTTAAGAGTGAGCAGAGTGGGTGTCCTGGTTTAGGACAATTACATCTTTACCTACTTTATCTGTATGGCATTGATAGCCAGGAATACACAAAACAATCTGAAGACATTGAGTTTTCAGTACTATTAAGGTCATTTTCAGCAAAGTGTGTCGATGCTCATGTGTGACTGTGCACATAGCAAAAGGAGCTGGAGTCCTTAAGAGATCTTGACTTGCTGTGGCAAGCTCTGCAAAGAAAGGGTTGAATGCTGGAGTCAGAAGGCAGGCAGAGATCTTCCCTCTGCTTTCACCTCAGTGCCAGGTGAATCCTGAAGCTGCAACAAGGAAGATTTTACTGCTGTCTGTCTTCCTCTCCTATGAGGACAGACTGAGAGACCTGGAGTTGTTCAGCCTGGAGAAGAGAAGGCTCCAGGGAGACTTTAGAGCAGCTTTCCAGTGCCTGAAGTGAGTACAAGAAGGCTGCAGAGGAACTGTTTCCAAAAGTCTGCAGTGATGGGACAAGGGACCAATGGTTTGTCTCTTGAAGACAGAAGAGCAGAATTAGATTGAATGTGAGGAACAAGTTCTGCACCATGAGACTGGTGGAACACTGCAGTAGGTTGCCCAGGGAAGTAGTTGAGGCCCCTCGACAAGGCTCTGAGCGGCCTGGTCTAGTGGAGAGTGTTCCTGCTGACTGCAGGAGGGTTGGACTAGATGACCTTTGAAGGTGTCTTCCAACCAGGCCATCCTATTATTCTGTGATGTATCTTGAGCAGTGCATGTCACTCAGGGATCCTGGGCTGCTGATTCTGTTTAAAACAGGAGTGCTCCCTGTGTGCAAGTATTTGCATCTCATAAGTAAACTGTGAAGAGTCTTCTGTGAAACCATCAGTGTTTTACAACTGCAGTGAGCTCGCTGCATTGTTGTGTGCTGAATTTCTTGGCTGGTGGGGAGATCAATCACCTTTATTCAGAGAGAAAAGACAGCCTTTAGGTCTGTCACCCAGAGTGGTGGGCCCAGCCCAGGCTGCACTTCGGTTCACCATCTACCTGGAGAACATATGACTCCAGAAGTGAGTTTCTGCTGCAGGAAATGTTCTCTGACTTCATTCTATGTACATTATGAAGCCAGATTACATGGTCATTAGGCAACAATGAAAAATTCAGCAACTGCTCTATATTTAAACCTTTGTGTATTAAATTGATTGCACAGCACCAGGACCAGACTAGGTTTGAATGTGGGGATAAAAAAAAAGGTGAAATGTGAGAGAAGGATTCTGAAATGTTTCAGTAGCTGTGTCCATTTTGTAATGTCTTCTGGAGGTTTATGTCCCTTGAGGTAGGTGTTCTGTTTGAATAGAATAGAATCAACCAGGTTGGAAGAGACCTTGGAGGTACAGTTTGTGTGACATTTTTACTGAATTTGCCTTGTGATAGAGTCTGAGGCTGTCTGGGGTTTGGACTGGAAGGGTTAACATACAGGAAAAGATGAATCTTTAAGCTTTGCATCCATTTCTCTGTTATTCTCACTCCTGTGGCTTTTGGTGATTCCATTTGCAGTGCTGTTTGATCTGTAGTGTCCTTTTCTTTCCAGAACACCAGCAAGCAAGTATATTTAGCAGCTGAGTTGAGAGCATGTCAGCCTCCTGTCCACAGAGCTGGTTCAGTAGACTAAATTTGGGACCTCTGCAGTAGAGGCACATGTTCAGCCACACAAGCATTTATAGCATTAAAACATCTTGCAGAAGCAGAGCTAGGACCTTCTTGTGAGGCAAGCACTGGTTCATGCCCACAAATGGTTCAGTGATGCAGTGTGGTGTGAGGTCCCTCGAGTGAACTCTAGCTCCTCTGTCCAGCATTGCTCCTGCCTTTTCATAGCTGAGCAGCAGAGCTTCTGAGGAATGCATTCAGTGAGCGATCTTCAAGTGAGCTTCTGGTGGATGTCCTCACATTACAAGGAAGTTCTTAAGAACACCACTTTGCTGCTTCGTCCCTGCAGGGTTCGTTTTGCTGTGGGCTCTGAAAGATCTGCCACTGTTGCCCATCATGGCTTGGACAGATCCCAAACCAGTTCAGGGCAATTCCAACTGGCTGCCATTGTGTTAGTTGTCATCTAGGTGCTTTCTCCTATTTGTGTGGACATTGTGAACCACCAGACTGCTCCTAGATATAGCTACTGAGAGGGACACTGACCAAGTCTGTGACCTTTTAGAAGACCCATAATGCAGATTTGTAGGACCATATCATGAGCTTGCTTGTGGAGAAACACTGCAGTCTTGTACGATCTGGAGCCCCATTATCATCTGGCACAAAGGAGAACGTGGTAATCAGAGATGCCTCACCCATGCTTCTCTCTCCACACATAGGGCTGTACCCCAAATGCAGAGCTGGAGGTGTGAGGACTGAGATTTTGGATGGTTTTGCTTTTAAATCCTTACCTTCCCTGATAAATTCAGCATCAGAGACGAGGGGGTTGTTTCTTTGCATCCACATGAGGTGAGAGAAATGCCCCTATCTGTAGGCAGCAGTGTCCTGGCCTGACACCAAGCTTTATGTGGGCGAGGGTGTCACAGCTGAGTTTGGAAGCTGGAGCGGAGCAGAATTACCCAGCTTCCACCGCAGTTCATGTATGGAGAGCCTTACTCACTTACTCTCTGGAGATCCTTACCCACTTACTCTCAGACCAGGCTGTTTGCTTTTTTATTTTATTTGCTTATTTTCTAGGTGGAATTTACAGTGTGAACTGCAAAACAGAAACCAGCTCTGGCTGTGATCACCTCTGTGAGTGCCTTTCCCTCCTCCAGTGTCACAGTCAGACGAGGAGAAGCGAAAGCTGTCAGGTCCCTGCAGAAAATGAGAGAAATTAGTGCTGGCAGAGTCTGTACGTGACAGCTTCTCTGCTGTGAAGTTGGAGTCCCTTGTTCCTGCTGGTGTGATCTGTTACCATAACATGCCTGAGATGTTTCCTTACATTCTTAGAGGGTTTCTTCTGTGTAAAGTGAAAGACGTGGGGGTATTTACTCCAGTAGCACAGGAATTGTTCTGGGCTGGATTTCTTACCTTCACACTCTGTGCCATGGATTATGCACATAAACACATCAGCATTTCTGTAACAATCTACAGAAAGCTTATGCTTTAAAGTCTGTAATAGATTCCTAACTGCTGAGTAACTAAATGAAAGAAAAAAAACTCCCTTGAGGAAAACCCAAAAGGTAAAGTTAAAGCAAGTTCTTTGCCAAGTGTTTTTATTGCAATTGTTAGTGCTGAGAATGCCTTAAAGCATTTTTTTTTACTATGAAATTCTTCTGATTGTTCAGTTGAATTACTCTTCTTAGCTTCCACCCCATGCTCTTCACAGCTTTTGTGTAAAGCCCTGTGCTCTTCACAGCTCTTGTGTAAAGCCCTGTGTTCTTCAGCCCTGTGCTCTTCTCAGTGCTTCTGCAAAGTCTTGCTTCACCTGATTGGCAGCTGACATAAAAGAATTAGTGCTTTTAAAAGACCCTCTGGATCTGGGCTATGTTTCTGTGAACTCCCCAGCTGATGGTAAGGCAGTGCACTAAATCTTCAGTCTCTCCCTGGGGTCAGCAGACTTCCTTCAAGTAGCCAAGCAGCAGAGTCATCCAGTGTGTAGCTGGATTTCATGAACGCTTTCCAGGATTGGTGTTAAGTAGCTTTCAAAGATCAACGGTTCTGTTTCATAGAATCATGGAATCACAGAATGGTTTAGGTTGGAAGGGACCTCAGAGATCATCTAGTTCCAACCTCCTGCCATAGGTCAGGGGCACTTCCCTCTAGCCCAGCTTGCTCAAGGCCTCATCCAACCCTCCAGGGAGGGGGCATCCACAACCTTCCTGAGCAACCTGTGCCAGTGTCTCACTATCCTCACTGGAAAGAACCCTTTTCCTAACATCTAGTTTAAATCTCCCCCTCTGCCAGTTTAACCCCACTGCCCCTTGTCCTGTCATTACAAGACCTTGTAAATAGTCCCTCCCTAGCCCTCTTGTAGCCCCCTTCAGATACTGGAACGCCACTGTAGGTTCTTCTTGAAGCCTTCTCTTCTGCAGGCTGAAGAGCCCAAACTCTCGTGGCCTTTCCTCACAGCAGAGCTGCTGCAGCCCTCTGAGCATCTTCATAGCCCTCCTTCAGACTCTGGACTCCTCTGTTCCTTATCATACTTTTAATTACTCCAAGTGCATTGATCATTCCATTTCAATGTATTAACTCTCTGTTTACTACTTGTATGCTATTCTTGTCCTCTTCCCTGCCACATCCCCCTTTCTCTTCAGTGCATTTCTTGTCAGCTGTCTAAATAGAGTTGTATCCAAGTTGTGCTGGGTGACGCAGATGGTTGTGTGTGTTTAGAAGCCATTTCCAAAACAAAAAGATATTTTGACTGTAGGCCCTGAAGCAAGTTTAGGGTTATAAATTTAACCCCCCAACACCAGCCAGGTAGTTGTTAGAGGAGCCAGACACAGAACTAAAAATCCACCTGATAAAGGTTTTCTCTCTAAATACCAGCAGTCCCTAATTCCAGGATTTCACTCCTTCAAAGATCACTGTCCCGCTCTAGGGGCACTCTGTGGTCTGATCGGGCTCTTTCTGTGAATATTCACCCTAGCCTTTGTTGCTGTTGTTTAAATGAAATAATTTAGGTGATAAAGTTTACGACCTTATATTTAAAAAAAAAAACCCTAGCCAAGCCAACAGCAACCACCTGTCATCAGTTTTCTCTTGCAAATCACACTGTCACCAAGAATTGTTTTTCCCTGAGTGGCTTGAAGAAAAAAATTAATAATTTCCTAGGAATGTTCTTTGATTTGCTGCCTGACACTGCTGATGGCAGCCAGAGCTAAATGTGTGAGTGGGTAGTCATTGTCCTGTGTTTTTATTTTGCCTCGGTGTGGGTTTTCTTCCCCATTTCTCAGGTTGTTTTCATATGACACTAATGCTTCTGATTGCACACCTGTGATTTGTCTTGTGGTGCACAGCAAATTCTCTTAAGCTGATGCTGAATTCCACATCTTAACTGATGGTTCAGTTGACCAGAAGTGTTATGCTTCCTGCAAAGCTTGTCTCCTTCATGCAGTATGGAGCAGAGCTGGAGAAGATGATTATTCATCTTGCACTAGGGATCCGCTTCGCTTCTTATTGCTGCTGCGTGGGGGATCTTGGCGTGCTCCAGGTTGTGGCTTTGTTCAGTCTGTAACAGCTTGACAAAAAGGAAAAGTATTAGAGGTGCTGCTCACATGAGGGCTTCTGCAGCCATTTCTGTCTTACTGCTAACTAGATGGATTCCTGCTCAGTTACTCTGCATTAAATCCGGGAGAGATTTTTTGATTTAGCTACTGAAACACACTCAAACATTGTTTCTTGCTGTATCAGCCCTTGTGTCTAGTAACTGAAGCAACCATTTCCTGGACTATTGTATTGCCAGCTTCTTTCTCAAAGACAGACAAAGTTTGGAAACCAAGTCATTGTAGAAATGCTACTTTGTGTATCCTCTTTTTACTGACAGATTTAATCGTGTTGGTACAGCAGAGAATGTGGAGAGCTGTAGTAGTGATAGTTGCAGAGGAGTAACAGAGAAAGCAGGACCCAGTATGGCTGGAAGGATTTTCTCTTGTCTTTATTAATACAGGCTGTCCTGGCTGTACAGTAGAAAGAAGGAGTGTATCCTTCTTGGTTGGGGGTCTGTGAGTCAGTAGATGAGAGGAGAAGGGGCATCAGGCCCTCCCTGTTAGAATATATTGATAATCTCTGGCTGGAAATTGCTCTGAGCTGTGCAGGGCTGCAGGCCTGCCCTTGCCTTGTGCAGCAGGAGCATGTCCTATCCCATCAGGCAAGGCTAAGGCAGGAGAGGGGAGCTGGGGCCTGTAGCCCTGCTCCCTACCACAGCTCCCTCTTTGCTTGCAGAAATCAGTGGGTTGAAGTCCCAGTTTTTATTCCTTAGCCAGCCATGGACCCTGTGTGCAGCCCTGCCTAGATTCCTCGGATTCCCCCCCTTGGTTAAGATGGGAGTCACCAGGCTGAGCAGGCTGCTGTGGAATATTGGTGTGAACAGACTGCCTGGATGTGCCAAGCAGCCTTACTGCATTTCAAGTGACCTTTGGGTCTGAAACCTTGCCAAAGGGAGGGGAAAGGAAGCCACCATTGAATGGAGTTTTGCAGAGAGATCCTGCAGACAGATGGTGTTTGCATAGAGGATGTGCTGCTGGGGTGCAACTTTACTACAAGGCTTTTGGTTTGGACTCTTTCAGGCGGGCTAAACTCCGGCTATATTTGGAACAGCTCAAGCAGCTCGTGCCTCTCGGGCCAGACAGCACCAGGCACACCACTCTAAGTCTGTTGAAAAGAGCCAAGATGCACATCAAGGTAAAAACACCCCTGGTTTTATTTCTTCTTAAAGCAGAATCTTCCAGAATGTGTGTCCAGAGAGAGGAAAGAAGTTCTCACACAAAGTCCATATATCCAACCTTCTGCATTTGCTGACCTTTATTAGTTGCAAGGATTGCAGTCACAGTGTCAAGGTTTTGTCGTTACTAATTTACCCTGAAGTCTCAGAAACATTAAATGGTGATTTTGTGATTTCTGCTTAGTTACTAATGATTTATATTGGACTTAAATACATATATATAGAGATATATCAAAGCTATTCTTGGATTAATACATACATATATATATATGTGTGTGTGTATATATATGTATGTATATATAAGGACTGAGCAAAGTAGCATTGTACTGATTCACAGATTGCATCAGGTTACAAGGAACTCTCAAAGGTCATCTTGTCCTACCTCCCTACAAGAACATCTCCAACTAAAGCAGGCTACATCAAGTCTGATCTTGAACGTCTCCAGGATGAGGGCCTCCACCATCTCCCCGGGCAACCTGTTCCAATGTTTCCCCACCCTCATAGTAAAGAACTTCTTTCTAATGCTCCACCTAAACCCACCCTGCTCTAGTTTGAAACCATTTGCCCTCTTCCTATCACTGCATACCCTTCTAAGTCATCCCTCCCCAGCCTTCCTGTAGGTCCTCTTCAGATACTCAAATGCAAATCTGAGGTCTCCCTTATAATCTGCCTTGATTTAAAAGAAAAATCAGGTCCATTTATGATCAAAAAAAAAGGAGATCCATTCATGATCTTTATCAGATCTATTCCTTATTCCTGATTCCCTAATGGAGTCAAAGGGATTACAGCTATCAGCAAGCCTATCCCCATCCCACATCTTGATGAGCAGACCCCAAAACACTGACCTCAAAGAAAGTGCCACCTTCTGATAGTTGCTGCTTGCTGCATGTGTCTCATGGGTGGAGCAAGCTGAAAGCACAAACCAGCCCAAACTCTCACCTGCAGTCACACAGCAGTGCAGCTTGTACCTTTGCACAGAGTTGACGAAAAGGCTCACCTCTGCTATGAAGAGAGACTAAGAGACCTGGGGCTGTTTAGCCTCAAGAAGAGAAGGCTGAGAGGGGATGTTATCAATGTCTATAAATATCTTAGGGGCGGGTGTCAGGACAAAGGTGCCAGGCTCTTTTCAGTGCTGCCCAGTGATAGAACGAGGAACAACAGGTATAGAGTCATAGAACGTCAGGGCTGGAAGGGACCTCAAACCCTCATCCAGTCCAACCCTCCCTGCCAGAGCAGGATTACCTATACCAGATCACATAGGAACGTGTCCAGGTGGGTTTTGAATGTGCCCAGAGAGGGAGACTCCACAGTCCCCCTGGGCAGCCTGTTCCAGTGTTCTGTCACCCTCACAGGGAAAAAAAATCCTCCTCATGTTTACATGAAACTTCCTATGCCTCAGCTTCCACCACTGCCCTTGTCCTGTCATTGGGCATCACCCAGCAGAGCCTGGCTCCAGCCTCCTGGCACTCACCCTTTACATATTTATAAACATTGATGAAGTCACCTCTCAGTCTCCTCTCCAAGCTAAAGAGCCCAGCTCCCTCAGGCTCTCCTTCTAAGAGAGATGTTCCATTCACTTAATTGTCTTTGTGGCTCTGTGCTGGACTCTCTCAAGCAGTTCTGTGTCCCTCTTGCACTCAGGGGCCCAGAACTGGACACATTACTCCAGATGTGGCCTCACCAGGGCAGAGTAGAGGGACAGGAGAAGCTCTGTTGACCTACTAACCACAACCCTTTTAACACACCCCATAATGGCATTGGCCCTCCTGGCCACAAGAGCACATTGCTGGCTCATGGTCAATCTCCCATCAGCTAGCACCCCCAGACCCTTTTCCCCTTCGCTGCCTTCCAACAAGTCAGTCCCCAACCTATCCTTGATCCCTGGGGTTGTTCTTTCCCAGGTGCAAGACTCTGCCTTTGCCCTTTTTGAATTTAATTAAATTCCACCCTGCCCAACCTTCCAGCCTGTCCAAGTCTTGCTGAATGGCAGCACAGCCTTCTGGTGTGTCAGCCACACAGGAATTTCCACCTCAACGTGAGGAGAGACTTTACTGTGAGGGTACTGGAGCTCTAGAGCAGGCTGCCCAGAGAGGTTGTGGAGTCTCCTCTGGAGACTTTCAAAACCTGGATGCGTTCCTGTGTGACCTGCACTAGATTATGATCCTGCTCTGGCAGGGAAGCTGGACTGAATGATCTCCAGGGGTCCTTTCCAACCCCTAACATCCTGTGATTTGCACAGGTGATGACTCTCTCAGGCCTCCTCTCTCCAAAGAGACCTTCACTCCTATTTCACTGCTGTATTTTCAGGGTTAGACACAGAATCAGACAGGCAGATATTCCTGTGTGCAAGTCAAAAGAGCAGGTTTCTGCTGCTGTGTCCAGGACTGTAGTTACTCCTCTGGCATTTTTTCCAGTGTTGTAAGGAAGCAGGTCAAGAAAGGTGTCAGGATAGGCTGAATGTTGCCAATAATCTTGGAATGTTTTGGAAAGCAGCTTGCAGTTGTGCAGCTCCCAGATTCACTGTGCTGGCAGAAATGGCTGTAATTCATAGCAAAAATTAGAGAACAGTTCAAGCAAAAGTATTCTGTGGGCAACTTTACCAAGCTACTTTCACAAGGTCACAGAATCACAGAACGTTAGGGGTTGGAAGGGGCCTCCAGAGATTGTCAGGTTCAACCCCCTGCCAGAGCAGGATCACCTAGGGCAGGTCACAGGAGTGCATCCAGATGGGTCTGGAAAGTCTCCAGAAATGGAGGCTCCACAACCTCTCTGGGTTGTCTGCTCCAGGGCTCTGTCACCGTTGAAGTAAAGAAGTTCCTTCCAGTGTTTACATGGAACTTCCCATGGTCAAGTTTTTGCTCATTACCTCTTGTCCTGTCACTGGGGACCATTGAAAAGAGTCTGGCCTCATCTTCCATCTTTGCCCAGAGAGGCTGTGGAGTCTCCTCTGGAGACCTTCAAAACCCACCTGGATGCATTCCTGTGTGAACTACCCTAGGGGATCCTGCTTGGCAGAGGGGGTGGACTTGATGATCTCTGGAAGTCCCTTCCAACCTCTAAGGTTCTGTGATTCCTGGCACCCACCCCTCAGATATTTGTAAGCATCCTCAGCTAGTCTGAGCACCTTTACTCCAATTCAACCAAGCCAGGTTGGATGGGGCCTTGAGAAAACTGGTCTAGTAGGAGGTGTCCCTGCCCATGACCTGTGGTTGGAACAAAGTGATCTTGAAGGTCCCTTCCAATCCAAACCATTCCATGATTCCAAGATTCTACATATTGAAGCTTGCCCTGGGAAGACTGGATGGTTTTGAGTCTCCTGGTTATGAATCACTGAGTTCATTCCTAAAATAGTTGTTAAGAGTTTGAGACTGCAGCCAGGAAAAGAGAGGAAAAGGAAATTTGATCAATTTGGCACATTGTGGTCTGTTGTGTACATGGATGTACTAAATCCTTTGCCCAGTTACAGCATCGGGTATCCACCTGTGATGTGCATGTCCGTGGTGTGCTGCCTGGACATGAAGCTGCAGAAGTTCATTTTCCTTCATCTGGAAAACTGCTCTGTTCACAGTGTTCATTACTGTATCAAAGATAAAAAAACCCTTCTGCTCTCAGGCTTGCACTGAACAGCAAAATCCTGGTTTGCTGTGTGCTGCCCCAGGCTGCTCTCCTCAGAAAACCCAGCTTAGGTTCTCTCAGATGGCAGAGGGGAAGGGTCAGCAGCTGTGCTGACTCCTGCACGTCTCCCGAGTCTTGGTGGTGGTGTAAACAGTGAAATCTGCCCTTGCTTATCAGAGCTTTTACTGCTGTAGCCTGTAATTTACTGCATCACTTAGGGGTTTGTAAGTCATAGAATTGTTTTGGTTGGAAATGACCTTTAAGGTCATCCAGTCCAACCATTCTCTAACTCTGCCAAGTCTAGTGCACCACATCTCTGCCTCTTTTCAACACCTCCAGGGATGGGGATTCAACCATCTCCCTGGGCAGCTTGTTCCAGTCTTTGAGAACCCTTTCAGGGAAGAAGTTTCTTCTAATGTCCAACCTAAGCCTGTGCTGGGGCAACTTGAGGCCATTTCCTCTTGCCTTATGATCTGATACTAGGAAGAAGAGACAACCCTCTCCTTTCAAGGAGTTGTAAACCCTCTCCTTTCAAGGAGTTGTAGAGCAACGGAAGATCTCCCCTCAGCCTTCTTTTCGCCATACTAAACAAACCCAGCTCCCTTAGCTGCTCCTCAGCAGCCCTGTTCTCCAGACCCTTTGCTAGCTTCACTGCCTTTTCTCTGGACACACTCCTTGTAGTAAGGGGTCCAAGACTGAACCCAATACTCGAGGTCTGGCCTGACCAGTGCTGGACACAGAGTCAGTCATTGCCCTGGTCCTGATGATCATACTATTGCTGAGCCAGGTAGCCAGGATGCTGTTGGCCTTCTTGGCTACCTGGACACATTCTGGCTCATAATATGTAAAATAATGTAATATATAAACTGATGTAAGGTCTTTGGATTTGTGTGCCCTTCCTGCCTCTGATCTCACCATATTTCTGACACTGTCTTCCCTAATTATCAAGTCAATATTTTTTAATGGCTACCAGTGAGAGCTCTGGCCTTGGCTGCTCAAACTGTGCTGACCTGACCTCTAGAAGTCCCTTCTAGCCCCTACTGTTCTATGGTTCTATTACCTCTGCAACTGAAGAGGTGAGAAAGACAGTAAAAGTTTGCTTGTAAGCCAACAAACCACAAATTCAATTTATTTCAGATTTAGTTCTACACTAATTAAAATATTTTAAGTGCATTACAATGACAGGGCATTGGAACGAGGCTGCCCAGGGAGGTGATGGAGTCACCATCTCTGGAGGTGTTCAAGAACCGTGTGAACGTGGCACCTGGACATGGTGGTGTCTTGATGGTTGGACTCGATGATCTTAGAGGTCTTTTCCAACAGAAACGCTTCTGTGATTCTGTGCCAGGTTCCTAAGTCATACATGTTCTAAGGTGAGGAAGACCTGCCAGCTTACTGTCTCTCTGTCTCCTTTAAGAAATTGGAAGAGCAGGACCGGAAAGCTCTGAACATTAAAGAACAATTGCAGCGGGAGCACCGCTACCTCAAGCGGCGGCTGGAGCAGCTCTCCGTGCAGGGCATGGAGCGGATCCGCACCGACAGCATGGGATCAACAATATCCACTGACTCTGAGCAAGGTAAAGGCAGCTGCGCCCGCAGGGGAGCAGCAGCACACTTGAGATGTGGGGCTAAAATCAAGCTTTCTGCAGAATGCGGAGACCTGGGGTGGTTAGTTTGGAAAAGAGACCTGAAAGGGAACTTATCAATGCTGATCAGTATCTGAAGACTGGGGGGCAAGAAGAAGGGGCCAGGCTCTTTTCAGTTGTGTCCTGTGATAGGACAAGGGGCAATGGGCACAAACTGGAATGCAGGAAGTTCCACATCAAGGTCTTGTAATGACAGGACAAGGGGTAATGGGTTTAAATTGGAAGAGAGGAGATTTAAACTAAGCGTTAGGAAGAAGTTCTTTGCAGTGGGGGTGGTGAGACACTGGCACAGGTTGCCCAGGGAGGTTGTGGCTGCTCCCTCCCTGGAGGTGTTCAAGGTCAGGTTGGATGAGGCCTTGAGCAACCTGTTCTAGTGGGAGGTATCCCTGCCTATGGGCAGGGGAGTTGGAACTGGATGATCTTAGAGGTCACTTCCAACCTAAACCATTCTATGATTCTACAGTTCTGTGATTCAACATGAGGAAAAGCTTTGCTGTGAGGGTACAGGAGCCCAGGATCAGGCTGTCCTGCGTTGTGGAGTCTCCTTGCCTGGAGACTTTCAAGCCCCACCTGGATGCATTCCTGTGTGACCTGTCCTAGGTGACCCTGCTTTGGCAAGGGAGTTGGATTCAATGATCTCTAGAGGTCCCTTCCAACCTCCAGCGTTCTGTGACTGTGAGAATTGTTCTGTTTTGCGATTTGCAGGACAAAAACTCCAACTGCATCTTTGGCACGATTGGAAAAAGGTTCTTTTACCTAATCAGCTTTGGACGCCATTGATACCGCAGGTGTTTTTAAAGCTATTTATAGTGCCTGTGGTTTTGCCTCTGTTTTAAACAATCACCATTTCATGTTCTGCATTTTTAGTGTAACTACTGGCACAGGCTGCCCCTGTAAGGGCCTGGGCGAGCTGACCTGGTGGTCAGCAGTTTCTGGGGGACAGATGGTCGCACCATGGTGGCCACCAGCCGACACCCATATGGGCTGGAACTACCAGGAGCTGTCCTGCAGCCTCGGAGGGCTGGAGGATTTTTACAATTGGTGTCTGTGAGCAGGTTGGAACAGTTCTGGGTCAACATTTGGTACTGATGTCATGCAGTATATTTATGTGGATGAGGACAGAAGGGATTTGAATTCTCAGGTGGACAAGATGATCCTTTCCTCAGGAGCTACTGTGCCAGTTCTTGGGTTTTAATTACATAAAATGAGGGTAGGCTGTGGGTGCTGGGCTTGTTCAGCCTAGAGAAGAGTTCAGGGGGACCTTAGAGCTGCCTTCCAGTACCCGAAGGGATCCTACAGGAAGGCTGCAGAGGGACTTTTTGTAAAGGTGTCTAGCAGTAGGATAGTTTGAAGCTGAGGGGGAGCAGGGTCAGACTGGATTTTAGGAGGAAGTTCTCCAGTGTGAGTGTGCTGAGACTCTGGAATAGTTTGCCCAGGGAGGCTGTGGATTCCTCCTCCCTGAGGGTGTCCAAGTCCAGGTTGAATGAGGCCTTGAGCAGATGAGTCTAGTTGAGAGGCATCCCTGCCCACGGCAGGGAGGTTGGAGTTGCTGGCCTCTGAGGTCCCTTCCAGCCTGGTCTCTGAGGTCCCTTCCAACCTGGTCTCTGAGGTCCCTTCCAAACTAAGTCACTCTGTGATTGAATACAAGCTGGTATTCAGGTGTCAGCTGAGGAGTGCTTGAGCACGGCCCAGCACTCCTTGCTGGCATTGCTGCCTTTCTGAAAGCTGCCTTCTTGTCTTTGCTGTAGAAGTAGACATTGAAGGGATGGAGTTCACCCCAGGGGAAATGGACAGTGTTGGGAGTGCCAGCGACGCTGAAGACCACTACAGTTTGCAAAGCGGCTCGAGCGACGGAGGGTACACACATTCCCGCAGACTGAACGCCAGGCTCTCCTAGTGCCTGAGGTACCCACCCAGCTCAGGACCATCTGACTGAAGCACTTAAATATGAATATTCCAGAGGTGTCAACTGCCACTCTTCCGGGAAACCCCAACCACAGTACTCTGACCTGGAGGTTTCTTACCCACGGTTCCCTGCACTGTAACCACGATATTAGATCTTGTAAATCCTGGGTCTGCTGCAGAGAACTGTGGTTAGGTACAGTTGTGACTTAAAGCTAGCTTGATGTAGCCATACTGCAAATTAAAAGGAAAAAAAAAATGATGTCATTCCATTCAAGAAGTATTAAATTCAACCTGTTGGAAGTGTGGTGTAAGGGGAGTTTGACAGTTATTTTGATTTTTGCAGAATCCATTTTCAGCCATGGAAGGATAAATGGAATCTACAGTGTGTTAGTGATTCAGAGATACAAAAAACCCCCCTAAAACTACTTTTTTTTTTTTTCTGGTATTTTTTTTTCCACAAAAACAAGACAACCCAAACGTTTAGAACGCTGTGTAGAGTAAATACTTTCAGCAGTTGTTGTTTGGGTGAAGCAGGCAGATCAGTCTTCAAATCTCAGCTGATCTTTTAGCAAAGGTCATACTTACAAGTCACTGCTGTACTTCAATGCGGGGGGAAAAGCCAGCTCTAGTAATGACTTCATGTGGGATGATCTCAACTGTCTTTTGCTTTTTTGTATTCAGTATCCAACCAGCAGCTAATCATCTTCTCCATGCTAACGGGAGCAGCACTGCAAGTTTAACCTGTTACCGTGGAACTGATGACATCTGAAGCATTTCAGTGGCTTTTTTTGGGGTTGTTTCATTTCTTTGGCTGAAGAACACAGAAACTCAAGTGCTCAACTTGGTGATAGTTAATCTTTCCTTGCAAGGAACTGAAATCTCTGTTTGCTTGTATTTTGGGTCTTTTTTTTTCCTTTTCTTCTATTCACACACGTCAATACATTTTTTTTTTTGTGGAGGGCATGGCTTACAAGTACAGTATTCAGCTAGGAGAGAATTAATTTTGTTTTCTTTTGCACACTATAATTGCATTTTTCTATTCTTAAAGTGCAAAAAAAAAAAAGAGAAAAAAAGAGAGAGAAATGTAAGCTGTAAAACAGCGAAGTTTATTTAGTACTCATCAAGCTGTTCAGAACATATTTACCCAAATTGTAGCAATACTCTGAAGATGTATTTTAATACAACTTCTGCTTAGTTGAAGTCATTAGAGCTTGGCTTGCCAGGTAAGAAAAACAATTGGACCAGTTCTTTGCATTCTCTGTTTAAAGAAGGTCTTAAAAAAAAAAAAAAAAAAAAAAAAAAAAAAAAAAAAAAAA